>JAHWFO010016894.1:2160508-2215309 GCA_023313115.1 Rhysida immarginata
TAATAATAATAATAATAATAATAATAATAATAATAATAATAATAATAATTCATTTTCATTATCATGTAATAGTAAGCACTGAATTCTAGTGCATTAAGTATTGTGTCCTTTGCAAGTCCGAATGATATTGTTTCTTTTTGTAAAATAGTAAGAATCATTAGTTTAGAAAGTATTAACCATTGGCAAAAATTTGAGGTAATTTTTAAACTTATAAAATATTGTAGAAAATATTTTTTGTAATTGAGATTATTGTCAAAGAAATTATTTAATGAATTTGTATTTAATTCTTTCGTTGAGCGTCATCTTGTCATTTCCTATGACCATAACATATCGTCAAATTCACTTGTTGCATTTCTCATAAATTATTCAATGATATTTGAGCGTAATACAATCTTACTTGAATTTCACACATAATAAAAAAAATTACTCTTGCTTTCTGGTGGTTAGCACATGTGGCTACGATAAAACACAGCGCTGTCCTTGATGTCAGCGGCACATGTTTAAAGATCATTATGTGAAAAAAAATATGGCAGCCGCCATCAGCTTGGAAATTCGATGCCATTTGCCACGCGGGAAGGATTCGCTGTTCTCCTAATGGAATGTGTTCTCCTCCCAATTAAACATAGATAATTTGTGACAGCTTCTACTTGAGCAGTATTTCTAATGCAAATAGCCTGGAGAATGTGTTTTCCACTGAATTTTAATGGGCAGAATTAGCATCGTTCGCGGCTTAACGATCCGTTTTATTCGTCATAGATGCGGTGAAAGAAACCGATCATCTCACTTGTCGGAGAATTGAGGCGAAAATGATGATTACATAAGACACATATCGGTGAAAAATAACTTAAGTAGAAAATTAAGATATTTAGTTACTGGGACGAAATTTTCATAAAATTCGCTTGATTGCTGAATATTGCCAATGTGCTTATGCTTTACATGCAAATTGATTATGATATTCTTCTTTAAACACCACAGCTATAGCAAATTTTTAATTATGCTCTGTTCAACAATCTTTGACTGGGCGTGTGCAGCTAAATATCCGATTTCAATTGTTAGACATTGTTGCAAAGTAAGATTAACAAGTTTTAACAATTGAAATTGGAAATAAATTGGAAACCTCCAGACAAACTCTCACTGGACAGAGTATAGGTTAAATACCAGAAATTCATAAATTCCAGCACATCAAATTATATTATATTCGTCCCAGTAAGAATGAATTAAAAATCGAAATGAATTTGTAACATGTTCTGATTTATATTCAAAATATAATTCGCAACTGAATCCTAAATTGTAGAGGTTACTAATTCGATGACAGCAGGGCCATCCCTGTTTTGACGAGATATATAAAATATAAAAAAACAATAAAATAAATCTGTTCTTTAAATTTTGTTTTCAATTATAATTTTTTACATATAAATGATAACGTTGAGGCAGTTTACTGATAACCAGATTCAGTTTTTAGTTTATTTTCACTTTATTTATTTATCCTTTATAAACGATTTAAATGTAATTAATAAATTTTAAAAAAACGATTTACATGTGTATGTGAGTGGCTTTTTCTAAAAATTGTTGTGGGAGGTTTCAAATACAAGCATCAAGTATTTTCTTTTTCAACGCGGACCGATACCAGCTTGAGCATGCGTCATGTGCTTATTTTTTATAACTATCACAACTAACATTGGGAGCGGTAGTACCAAGAGCCAATCAGATTTAAGCACATGTTGATCTGTTAGAACAGGCAAGACAGTTAACTATAGCAACCGCATCTTTAGCAATTCTTCGGGAACTTTTTTCTCACGTAATCACAAACGTTCAAAATATTCTCCTTAGCATGATTGTGAATTGTTGACCTTACGGCCTACTATTCCGTATGGGGTTCCGCATGGTTCCGCCATAGCAGATACCATAGGCGCCAACTTCGGAAAATATTGTTGGGTGGGGGAGCAACTGGTATACCCATCCCCGAAGAATGCACAAAATAAGTAAGCCCAGCAAAATTTTTGGGGAGGCGGAAGGTGTCATGCCCCCCCCCCCCCCCATATTCGGCGCCTATGGTAGAAACTGCAGGGAATAACTTAATTAAATTTATTCGCAACACGTTTCAAAATTAGTTACAAAGTTCGTCAACAAATGGCGCTACTGACGGGGAAACCCTATAAAACATTGTTTTCAAAATAACCACCAGTTACAGCAACAATGTGGCACAGTTTGAGGACAAAATTCGCAGACGCCCGTGCAAACATTTCAATTGGAACGCTGAGCGAGGTATAGTAGAATGTCGATCTGACGGGACGGAATGCTTAGAGAATAGCAGCGCCATCTGTATCAGTTGACGAATTTTATAACTAATTTTGAAACTTGATGCGAATAAATTCCCTGGTTTATTAAGCAGAACACAGCAAACCGTACATTTCTATCGCCTTCCGTTTTTCGTTAATTGATTTTTCAAATCGTCGCTCATTTTTTCCCGGTACCTACATACCATATAGAGAGATGGACCCCTATAACTCCCACTCCCGTAACTCGAAACCAAACTAAATAGTGAAGTAGGATATGCGTATAGTAAGCCACATACCCAATTTTAACGTTTACGTCAAAAATTGTAGAAAATTTGAAGGGGACAGACAAACGAACACATGGACATGGTAAAACCAATAAGTGGCTCCATTTTTCCTCTGCTTAATACGGATGCATATAAATATTAACACTGGTAACGAAATGAATCAGTTATGGGCAGTCGTACACTCTAAAGTAAAATAGTGTTTCAGAAATGCCTAATTATATGCATATGTTCAATTTTTTGTTTAAAGAGCACCCTAGGAGTTTTAAAATTACAATTTCTCTGTTGTAACAGATTTGCGATCTTGCTTTGTCTAAAGAGAAAGTTGTTTGATTTGCAAACATATAACAAATGCAGTCACAGGGTAAGAATAATTTATTCACACAAATTGCATATTACATTAATTAGAGACATACTCCCCATTCAAGTGTATGCACTTCAGCCATTTTGTCGAATGGGAGTTTCCGAATGGCTGCGGCGAACCACTCCTTGGGACAATAGTCTGTAATTTCCCTACTTCGTTCTGTAGCTCACCAAACTTGATACCAAACTCGATATAGCGTCCACAATTGCCTCTGTACGCGATGTTTGAAGATCGCCCTGCGTTAACATCTTTCGCTGCAGTTCTCTGTCCACTGTTGAACTTGGTCAAGCAGCGGAACACAGTTCGCCTTGACGGGTGCTTTGTCTCCGTACACTCACCTCCTGAAACCCTTTCTTTCCATAAAAACTACACTGGCCATTGCTGGCTGTGATAATCGCCTTCCATCTTTGCTATCTACGCGTGCACTGACAGCGACGGAAAGAATAAACGCCCACCTTAATCCTTTAACCAACTGGTAGCGCTATCTGTGTATTTCGCATATCTCAGGCTTCTTCTGTAGATTTCTCGATGTTTCGCTGTCGTGTGAAGTGTGGCTTGTGTCAATCATTTCTGCACGACCTATAAGCTGAACGTTACTAAATTCCCATAGAGATGAAGCTCAAGTTTTCGAGTTCGTATTCCAGAAACAGGAATTTTTGACAGATGTTTTTAACTTTAGGCTGATAAATCGTTTAGTTCATTAGGCTCATGGAACTTTCTTATCAAAACAGTTGTATGTAACGAGAAAGAAAAAAATGATTTTTAAGATCTACCGGAAAATATGAGAAAAAGAGAAGCAATTTTGGAGGTATTTAATATGCTAATTGTCCAATTAATGTGTGAAGAAATTAATTTAAAGGTTCGCTGTTAACTCACAGTCATAATTAAAGCAACTATCGTTTAACATGAATGCAAAATATTCTCATATAGAAGAATACGTTACAAAAAAATTAATAAAGACACTCAAAATCCCTTAACGTTATTGAAACATTAAATCAGTGCACACTTACATAAAGCATAATTTCTCTAATTAATTTCTAGTTTCATGACACATTTGATAGAATGCTCTTTTACACGAATTAAAAAAGATAATGAAGATGTATTGTAATTACAACATGCAATTTCTTTTTAAATTTATGGTTAAAATATGGTGACTTAATTTTTTTTTAAAATTTCCTCCCTTCATCTTCAGAATTTATAAAGACCATCAAGGTTTTAATAATCAGCGAGCTTTGCGTAACATTTCCATTACTAAGGGCACTTCAAACTTTCCTTTAATAGCGCATGAGAGTTGCTTTCACAAATAAATGGTGGACCCCCCGCTCTCTCTCTGTCCGATCAACGAACCACGTTGTGGGCGCTTTCTTGCAATAAATCAATTCTAGGCCGGATATTAAAAAAAAGTTCCTACTTTATATTAAGGGAAAATGTCACTTTTTATAATTTAATGCTGCAAAATTACATTATTTAACCTTTTTAAATAATAATGTTATAATTATTCAAGCATTCGTTTCCAATATGACGTGTTTAAATATGTTCATATAAAAATATGAAACAAGTTCGTTTTATGTATATATAAAAGACGAAATTGGATTCTGAATTTCTGAATTTCCGGTTTTACATCAATGTACATTCGATTTAAAATAACAGTGCTTTTCAAGTTAAATTCAGAAGAATTTTTTTTTAATTGTACTTTCTTAAAAAGCTGAATTTTCTTCACTGCTTTTTCTCTGACATTTCATTTAAGCACAAAATTTCTCTTAAAAAATTCACACTTTTTCCCGGAAATTTATTAGATAGAAGAGCGGCAGCTTACAATGAAAGTCTTCGGACTTTAGTAAATATTATTTGCTGATTGCATACAATGAATGCGAGAGGAGGTAAGTATTGTATAAAAAAAGAAACTATATATATTCTACTGTAATATTAGCAACTTTTTTAAGTAGATATGCTGCTTAGACTTCAACTTTCCAACGACTGCTTTTAGGATATCATTTGTGTAAGGATTCTATCTGGAAGCGCTGCAGCTAAACTAGACATACCTAAATCGATTGCAAGTAATTTCATAGACAAATGGAAGCAGGACAACCTAACTAGAGCAAAAAAAGAAAAAAATAGCCGCACATATTAAGAGAAAAGACATGGTAAAAAAACATTAAAAAGATCACTTACTCCTCTGCTTTTGGCATCATTATTAAATTGGCTCAGTTATACCATCTACCGGGTGATTCAGTCAATTTCTGACCATTTCACTCGAATGACGTGCATTAGGGATATGAAAGAATATGAGCGCCATATCGAATTTCTAAATAGTTGGAGTTTTATTGTTGCAAAGGTGCTGCATGAAAATCGTATTGTTGAAAAATGGCGCCCGCTTTACCAACAGAGCAAAAATGCAAGGTTGTCGAATGGTATTCACAAAATCACCTGTAACCGTGCAAAGACAGTTCCGGAAGGTGTATAAGTGTCGAGATGCACCAGGCAGGCAAGCAATCATGGGTTTTGTCAAGCAATTTCTTGCTACTGGATGCGTTAAAGGCAAGAAAAAAGGCGGGAGCGAAGCTCGTGTTCGAACGGCCGAAGTTTTCGAAAATGTTCGCACAAGGTTGGTCGATTCCCCTACCAAAAAATCTGTTCGCCGCCTATCCATTGAAGAAGGGCTGTCGTATACCACGACGTGGCGAATTTTGAGAAAGGATTTACACCTGATTCCGTATAAGATCCATGTTTATCACGAGTTAACAGACACTGGAAGACAGAAGCGACAACAATTTGCGATGGAGTTTGGAGCAGAAATGGAAGCCAATCAGAACATTGTGGACAACCTGTGGGTGTCAGACGAGGCCTTCTTCCATCTGTCAGGTGACGTTAATAAACACAACGTTCGTTTTTGGGGTTCCCAGCACCCTCATGAGGTCCATAAGTCACCTCTTATTCCACGAAAGGTTATGGCTTGGTGCGCGATTTCGAAAAGAGGCATCATTGGTCCGTTCTTTTTTGAGGGCACCGTAACGTCACAGGCTTACCTTAACATGTTGGAAACCTTCCTCGTCCCCGAGCTGCGAAGGAGGCGTATACCGCTTCGACATCAATGGTTTCAACAGGATGGGGTTAGGCCTCACACCACTAATGAAGTGCTAGACTTTCTCAATCAGAAATTCGGAAACCGTGTCATTTCAAACAGGTTTCCAGATCGATTCGGGGATGGCTTTCTTTGCCCCCCTACGAGTCCTGACCTAAACCCATGTGATTTTTATCTCTGGGGGTTCCTTAAAGACAGTGTGTTCATTACAGCACCAAGAACCCTAGACCAGCTGCGACAAAGCATCGTCGACTGCTGCACCCTTGTGGATGCAGAAATCCTGGATAGAGTTATGAACAACTTCACCATTCGACTGCGAGCAGTTTAAAACGTTCGTGGTGGCCACATTGAGCATATCACCAAGACTTTTCCACGGGAACAAAAACTCCGAAGTGCCTAAAATATCATACTGAAATGCTAAGTTTGTAAACATTAAAAATCATAGGGTCAATAAATCATAGTACTGAAATGGTCAGAAATTGGCTGAATCACCTTGTATAAAGTGAAAACATCCAATCCACAGTTTTTTCTTATTGTTTTGTTCAGTTGTACCCTAACTCTCGGAAGAGTTCATAGTCGGAGTTATTATTAAAAGAAAAATTCCTCTACCTGGATTCGAACAAGAGACTTGTGGTCCCTTGTTCGAATCCAGGTAATGGAATTTTTTTCTTTTCGTTTTTCATCTAAACACATTTCACTTTATATCAGTGGCGGCTCGTAAGAATTTGTAATGGAGGGGCGGCTCTATATAAACTATCCAAACCTTATTATTATTATTAACTCTAGTATAAATTAAAAATTTATTTATTTATTTATTTATTTATTTATTTATTGAAAAAAAAGGACATATGAAAAAAGTATCCTAGTCGGGGCCTGTATATATATAAATATTATTAATTATTATTATATTAATAAATAGGTTTTGGTTTATACTATATTAATAATAATAATTATTTCAATAATTATTTATTTTTTTTATTAAAAGAACTAAAACATCTACATTACGACGAATTATCCCAAAGCTTCATAACTTATATGGCTTGTATGGGACAATAAGATAAATTACAACAAATGCCTGTAACTACTAAAAACTAAAAACTTTCTCCAAACTACAAACATCATTGATAACATGACATGACCAGCAACAAATACACTACCAATATAATTAACAATATTCTTGCCATCTAAAATATGCTGCGTTTACAAATTTAATTTATAAAAGAGCTCAACACTAGAATCCATTTCGAAACCTTATAATTTTTTTTATATTTTTATTTATTTAAAATTTTATTTAAAATTTTTTCAAAATACAAAAAATACACCCAATTGCATCAACAATTCATATAATAATAATAATAATAATAATAATAATAATAATAATAATAATAATAATAACCCTCATGTGGTCCTACGTCCGCGTCTGCGAGGGGGGCAACATCTTGGGGAGATGGCCCTGGTTAACAGGTCTGATCTACTCTAACCTTAGATTAATCTTGAGGGTCCAGATGACCCAGTAGGGCTGATGAGCTGATTACATCGGCCAAGGGCCTGCTGATGATGGAGATGGTTAACAGAACCACCCATTTAGTGGTGATCACTATGATTAGTGCTAGTGCGTTATCTGATACCGGCTCGGACGTCACCCGGGTTACCAAGGTCCGCGCTCGTGGGTTAGGCAGAGGCTCACGTTCGAAAAATATGCCACAATCTCCCAGGGCCACTGATGACGAAAGCAGCACCAACCCTTGTTCGGCTACTGCAATGCCACAACCTGTCCCTAGTGTTTCAAGAGCTTGTTTGCCCTCGACCACTAAGGCAGGCAAGCCACGCCAACGCATGAAATGGACCAATGACATAAACAATTTTATCATGCGAGCCTACTATGCAGTCATTAAATTGGAAACTGACACTACAGCTTACAAACAACGCATATATAACACTTTCAAATAGACATATCCTCACATCACAGTCACTGAACAACGCATTGCAGATCAGCGTCGCACAATTGTTATGAACAATTTAATACCCTTACCCACGCTACAGAAAATAAAGCAAGAAGTTGCACAACAGCTACAAGAACACGAGCCACCCACACAAACCGACACACAACACACAGATTCAAACACTAACAGTGACATCACTAATGAACTTGTAGAACACACACTCAACAATGAACTTCACGATGATATTCATCCACAACACAACATGAATACCAAACTTATTGAAACATTAAATGACACCCTACAAAGATACCTTACAGTTTACACGGGAACAGATCCCACACAAAGACCAGGTATACCTAAAATAAACAAAAACAGCCAAATGGGGGAAATTTTATCTTACATGAACACATATATCTTACCATAGTACATTGAAGAAAATCTAACTTTAGAATACATAAACCTACTTATTTACACAGACGCTCTTACAGTTATATTCACGCTGGGTGGGAAACCAATCCATAAACACACACAAAAATTGTACACTCAACAGAAACCTAAATAGCAAAAGCGGTTTAAGTCTGAGATTGACGAAATCCGCAAGTAGTTAGGTAGACTTACACAGTACACTAAAAACAACACTTCATCAAAGCAGAACAAACAATCAGGCAATTATTTAAGAAAATTAAAACACACACCAGACATGAGCAGCACAATCAACACATTACAGAATATATGGACACATTAAAACAAAAGTTAGCTGAAAAAACACAACGCCTGAAGAGATACAAAACATGCACTCAGCGCAAACAGCAGAACCAGTTATTCGCAAACAATGAGAAGACATTCTATAAGCAGTTAAACAAAGATTATACACACACACAACACTGGTCTGCCAACACAAACAGCACTCCAACAATATTGGTCGTCTCTTTGGTCTGTCTCAGTTGAACATAATAGGGAAGCTAGCTGCATCAGGGAAGAGGAGCAATTAGCATCCACACTACCAAACATGCCTTATACTGACATAACAGCAGATGAACTCTCACAAGTCATTAAACGTACTCACAATTGGAAGGCTCCAGGTGTAGATAGGATTCAGAACTTCGGTATAAGCGCTTTACCTGTTTGCATCTGATCCTTGCAAAACAGATCACCAACACTTTGCAACACCACAGACATTACCACATTTCCTCACACAAGGAATAACATACATGGTACCAAAGTCACATAACACTACAGATCCCACACAATATAGACCTATCACATGCCTGCCTACACTTTACAAAATAATAACTGCCTGTATCGCAAACAAAATTTATACACACATAGACACAAACAACATTCTCACCGAGCAAAAAAAGTGATGCCGTAGAAATCACATGGGTTGTAAGGAGCAACTCCTAATAGACAGTGTGTTCCTACGGCAAGCTCACAATAAACATCGACACCTCCATGCAGCCTACATTGATTACAAGAAGGCCTTTGATAGTGTTCCACACTCATGGCTTTTATATACACTACGATTATATAAAATAAACCCCATACTTATCACATTTTTAGAAAGTTCAATGCTGCATTGGAGAACTACACTACACCTCACACTCAACAGTGAAACCATCACGACTGACAAAATACAGATAAACAGGGGCATCTTCCATGGTGACTCACTGAGCCCACTCTGGTTTTGTCTTGCAATAAATGCACTTTCAAACAGACTGAACAGCACAACTTACGGCTACACAATTAAACATAATAAAAGCTGTCACTACATGCTTTCACACTTACTCTACATGGACGACATGAAAATCTACGACTCCACACAAACACAATTGCACCAATTACTTGACATTACACAAACTTTTTCAAAAGACATACACATGCAATTTGGGTTGGACAAATGCAAAACCATTCACATTGAAAATGGAGTACTCAGGGAAGGGGGCTTCACATTAGATGAACCAGATCACATTGCTACTATGGAAAATTACGAATTTTACAAATATCTAGGATTTAAGCAAGCCAAGCTTCTGGAGCACAAACACATAAAGAATACACTCACTAAACAATATCTTCATAGGCTAGAGACAATACTTAAAACGCATTTAAATTCCAGAAATGTAATCAAGGCCATCAATATTTATGCCACACCAATACTCTCCTACTTCTTTGGTGTCATACAGTGAACACACACAGATCTCCATACTATAAATAAATCCCCGACACTGTCTTAGAGAACAACACACATCTTTCTATATATAAAGAAGGATGTTTGTTTGTGGGTTTGTTTGTTTGTTTTTTATACAAATCTACAGTTTTATTCCGATCTTGATAAAATTTCGCATACATGACCTTCAAAGCATGAGGAAGGCCACTGTCTACCTCAGATTTCGAAAAAATAATAATTATTGATAAAAAATCGATATTGATGGTTATGGCAGGGCATAATAATGAGAAATATCTCATGACCAACAATACAAGACAAAGTTTTTGCAAAAATAAGTATCAACAATGGTATCAACACGCAATTCACAAACACTATGCATGGATCAACAATATATGTCTCATGACCAACAATGCAAGGCAAAGTTTGTGCAAAATAGAATTCAATGCATAGAATTCCTGTTATTCAGGTTTTTCTTAGAAAAGAGAATTCTTAATACTTAACAATTTCTTGAAAATCTTTAAAAATGATCAGTATCTGGAGATAATGAGTTAGCAGACTATTGAGAAAGAGTGAAAGACGATAGAGGAAGCACTCCTTTAGCTCCGTGCATCGCTCTATATTGTAGTGATTGAGTTATTATTTAACCAATTTGGAGGTTTAATTTAGCTTTTTGAGGTTGTTCTGTTTACCTACAAGCGTAATTATTCCGGGCAACGCCGGGTCTCTGCTAGTAAACTATATTTTGACAGAGCTATAGTCACTGACAAAACTATCCCTCATAACAGACCAGACATTACACTAATAGATAAGCAAAACAAAGTGACTTACATAATTGATATCTCCATCCCCAACACACACAATTTATAAAAGACATACACGGACAAAATCACTACATATACGGATCTTGCACACGAAATAAAACGCCTTTGGGGAGTTAACAGAGTACACATTGTTCCTATCGTTCTTTCTGCCACTGGGGTTATTCCACACTCGCTACACAAAAGCCTGTCAACACTAAATTTAAACCCACACTTATACAAAACCTTACAGAAAGCCACAATTCTAAACACCTGTCACATAGTAAGGAAATTACTACACGCAAACATCAATACTCCCACGAGTGCGTAACCTCCCCTTCCTTGCATTTGAGTCCCTTGGGCTTTTGGCCCTCTTTTGGGTCCGCCTCTGGGATTGGCTTCCGGACTCGATCCGAGTTTGGCTTCCCCAAACAATAATAATACGAGGGGCGATTGATAAATAAGGTCTCCATGGCTGTAATTTTTTTATTTGTTAACCAATTTTCAAATTCTTTTTGTATCTTATACTCACATTTGTCCTCTATGTAATGCACTATTCACTTTTCGACCTAGTCCCCATCCCTTTCCACGCATTGCGCCAACGCTTGACTAGTTGGGTGAACCCGTCGGAGAGGAATTCCGGAGTTGTTGTCGACACCAGGATTGAATGGCAGCTTTGGACCCTCTTCTGGAGTACGATAACGTCCGCCCGCACACGAGTCACCACACACCAGAGGCGTTGCAGCGCCTACAGTTCAAAGATGAAAAATGGGAGTTCAAAAATGAAAGACTTAGCACATTGCGACTTTCACCACTTCCCAAAGAAGAAAGAGCCCCTTAAGGGACATGAGTTGGTTCTGACGGCGAGGTAAACGCTGCCATCCAATCCTTGTGTCGATAACAACTCCGGAATTCCTCTCCGACGGGTTCACCCAACTAGTTACGCGTTGGCGCAGTGCTTGGAAAGGAATGGGGACTATGTCGAAAAGTAAATAGTGCATTACATAGAGGACAAATGTGAGTATAAGATACAAAAAGAATTTTGAAAATCGGTTAACAAATAAAAAAGTTACAGCCATGGAGACCTTATTTATCAATCGCCCCTCGTAATAATAGGTTAGCTTATGTTAAATAGTGACCTTTTATATTTTACAAGTATTTAATAGAATTTTTTTCGTTCATTTCTTTAAATAAGTATTATCAAATAGCAACACTATATAAATATAGTACTAATTTAAATACAATTAAAGCTATTATTAAATAGACAAAAAATTCGCACAATATTTACCTTCGATAAGCACGACACGTGGTCGCAACAGGAAAAATTTTGTTAGGTCAACTAAATAATTTTGACCAATCAACTCGTATAATTAGCCGCGATTTGATTGGTCACTGGAAATACTGAAAAACCAACGCCCTCAGCAACGTTATTTGGGGCTGCGAAGATTGCAACCCAAAATCATGTAAATGACGCGTTATCCCCACTACCATAAAAAATATGAATAGGCTCTTAAAACTGATTATTTTGTTGTAAATTGTTAACTATAAGTAATAGTAAGTAAACTATTTTAAAACAGGTACGTTTACTGCATAAAACATAAATAATTCTAGGAACTATATTTCAGATGCGGATGGACACTGGTCTTTGCGCTGTTTCTAGTTCATTCCTTCATTGGGTTGAGTGATTAGGGTCGGCTGAATTGAATGCAGCGCCAATGTTGAGTATCTTAGCCATTCTAGCCCAAGCTCACATAGCACACGGACTATTGCAAAATACAACTATAGTTATAAAAATTGCTTTCGAATGATACTGTATCACAAACAAGAAAATAATGGTATTTAGAGAAATATATATAAAAAACTAAGAACAGCGATAATAAAATGTAACTTTCATTTTAAGCTGGAGGGGCTGCAGACCTGTAGCCCCTATGGACGAGCCGCCACTGCCTTGTATCATTGCAGTGACGACAATAAATCTATCTAAAAGCACAATTGGCATTCCAACTTAAAGCTCTGTACCAAAACAAAGTAATAAATAAATACTGGAGATATTACTCCAAAATAAGGTAAACATATTAAAATAAAAAAAAGAAAAACGAAAGGAAAAATACCGCGACTTGGATTGCAACCAGGGACCACAAAAATCTAGCTTGCCCCCTACCAACTGATCAACCTTGAACACTGATACAGAAAACTTTCTGTAAGTGTTCTAAACATTGTAACTAGGAAAGCTCACGGAGTGATAATAAAATTCCGAATCGAAACTAATAAAGATAACTTCTGTGTCCAATAATATATTGATTATAAATTACGTGCCACGGGCCATTTCAAAGATTTCATAGGCACCTTAAATAAACATATACAAGGTGTAGAGGAAATTCCAGAAACAATCGAATAACTTTATAACAAAAGTTGCCAGAGTCATAAAAGTCAGGTCAATCTCTAAAAGTATTTCCAATGCCCCTGTATAAGCGCTGAGAAGTTATGAAAACTAACTTAGGCAGAGAAAAAATATCAATTATAAAGTTCTAGAGCGTAAACGATTTAGAAGAATTTCTCTCTTTGCATAAAGAGAACAAAGCATAAAACTCTTAAAACGAGGAAGAAAAATCTATATATGGGGGGAGTGGCATTTAGTGATTGTTTTGATTAATTTTATTCAATCTTCCATTGTGACAAGTGTTAAATAGGAGCGATTTTGTGCCTTTGCTGTTATAGGCCTACACGCGAATACTGCAACATACAATGTATAGTGTCCTAAACATGTATTTTTCTTGCCCGTCATACGAGTTTTACGCTTTTATTTTCTTTATACAAAGTGTGAATTTCGACAACTAAATCGGAATGCTCTACAACTTGTAATTAGAATTTTTTTCTGTATCTATGATGGGTCAGAAGTTGGTTTTCATACTTCTCAGCGCTTAAACTAGGGGCACTGGGAATACTTTTATGGGCACTTTAATATAGATAGACCTGACTGTTATTCAAAAGTTATTCGACCATTTCAGGAATTTCCTCTACACCCTGTTTATGTGCATTCAATGTGACTATGAAATCTTTGAAAATGAACCGTGGCACTTAATATTTTTATAATCGCTATATTATTGGACTTTTATATTAGTTTCAGCTGGAAATTTTATTATCATTCCGAGAGGTTCCTGGGTGAGACCGGGTGAAGTGTACGTAGAGGAAGAAATTTCTCAGAGTCAAAGGAATAAAAGATGCTTGCGTTTCTAGCAGGGTTTCTCATTTTCCAGCTTTTTGCTTATCCCAGAATCTCGGTGTTAAAGTGATTCTCTTCCAGGGATTCCTGAAATCACAGAATACAATTAATTCTTTTTAAAATATATATAAATTAGAAAAAAAAAATCAGTATAATTATTGCTCATTTATTATAGTCTTTTCATACGTTCTGCAATCTCCATAATGAGCAAAATAAAATTAATGTATATTTATGTAAAAAAAACAAAAAAAAAAAAACAACACTTATTTAAAAATTTTTTAGTAATCGACAAAAAATTTTCATAAATCAAAAAATTTCTGTGTCATTGAAAACTGTAATGAACACAACGCAAAATCGTCTGTGTTGCTTTGAAATTTAAAGACACAATAAAAATTACCCTCAAATAACGAACACCAATAAAATTAACCAAAAACATGATTACTGTAAATAGTGTATGAATTAAAAAAAAAAAAAGTATTGTCAATACATTGATCACTCAATCTTTTTCTCATTCAAAAGCAATTGAGGTTAATTAATATACACATTTAGATAACATAAGACAGTAGCTGTCTAACTATGAGGCACTTTTCGGTACTAACTGTAAAACCGATGGAGAAATCTTAAGTTACACGATATTTTCCATTCAATATTATCTTTTACTTACGACGCCATCTATCATTTCAAACTCCAGATATTTCTTTCTTCGTTACTGGAAATTCATCATCTGACGTTAATTTAACACAAAATAACTTAAATTAATTTTAAAGAAAAACAATTCCGGAATTCCCCAGGAAGGGAGCATTTCCCTGGAAATTTAAATAAACTTAAATCCCGAATTCCCGGGTAAGAAATCCTAGTTTCTCTGAAGACTTGATGAAAAAGTCGAAGAAACTGCAGAGATCTGGTTAGATGATCTGGCAAAGTTTTAAGAATGGTTTCGGACATGTAATTTTCTAAAACGAACTTGTTCGGACATGTAATTTTCCAAGCACGAGGAACGGAAAAATGACGTGCTTGTGAGAGTATTAATGTTTGGATGTAGGAATTTCCTTAAAATTTGGAAACCCAACATTAAGAAAAGAACATAAAAAATCATAATATTGAGATAATGAAAAAAATTATAAACATCCCTCCCTTCCCTATGTTTAAAAAAATGTGACTGAGCCAACATGAATATAAAATTATTTGACTAACTAAAACGGCATGAAATAAATAAAAAGTGATGACTTAAAAATAATAATACTCAAAAGACTACTACATAATAAGACTTCAAACGATCCAATGTACTCTAATAGTCCACAGCCCTGTGTAATTTGCACATCTCGTAGAGTCGAATTTCATTGTTGACTCATTTTTTAAAAGGTGAAATGATGAAGGAAAAAATAATGAGGAAATTCAAATATTGTGGTTAAGAAGTCCAAAATGTTCCAATAAAACTTCGATGATGTGAATAGCCAATTAAGCAGCGGAAGAATGGAGCTAAGTTACTTATTGTTTTCACAATATCTGCTATCTGTCCATCCGTCCACTTCATAATTTCCGCTTTTTTTTGAGGTAGAAGTTTGAAATTCGGAAGGTAGCTTACTATGGGCATGTGCACCTTCACTACTTAGTTTTGTTTTGATTGGCCCACTGGAGTCGGAGTTTCGGGGGCAGAAATTAGAGGGAACCAAAAGATCTACGCGTATTTGTGCATATAAAAGAGTGAAATTCGGCATGCAGATTCCTCTAAGCAAGATCAACATTACTGTAAAGTTTGGGCCAAATTGTCCCAATAGGGTCCTTGTTGTGGGGGTGGCAGTAACTTGGTCTTTAGAACTATGGTAACATCTGGCATAAAATATATCATTTGATCGGAAATGATGAGAAACGAAAGAAGATAGAGCTCTTTTTCATTTTCTAAATATTACGTTCAAGAAAATCAATTTATCGATTACAAAAATGGGGGGGGGGGTTAAAAAGTGCAGATAAAAGGGTAAAAATAGATGACGCTTTTGTTGCTTTCCTATACCTTCCTCGGGAGGATTAATTTCTTGTTTTTCATGATAACAAAATGAAATAAAAATACATAACTTTAACGTTTTCGTGTGTTCCAGACACTCATCTTCAGAAGGTAAAAGAGGAAGATACAACAAACAGAGAAAACAATAAGAATTAAAACAGGAAGTCACAAAAAATCATGAATAAGCCAGTCACTATGAATATCATGTGACGCCTTAGCCAGAGCGCATTCTGATTTATTTATAAAAAATGCTCTTTAATTGTTTGTTTTTTTCAATTATCCTCCCTTCCTAATATTCGAATCCCTTTCCAATTAATTTTATATCCTGTGCTACGACAATGTCTGGCTAAGTACATATTCAGTGTAATTAAGTATGATCGCCCTCTCATATTCTGATCGCCCTTTTCCTGTTAGGTCTATAACTTGTACATAAAGAGCAGCAAATTATAAACTTGCCCAATTTACGGTTTCTTTCCTGAAAAGATATATTAACTTTCCTTATGTTATCAAGAATTCTTTGCAAGCAAAAAACATGCTAACAAATACAAAACTTAAGTCTAATTGGAATATCTGGACATTAGATATTAAGGACATGTATAATACCATTCCAATATTACCTGTCCTGGATATCATTAAATTACAGTTCAAAAACAAATTTAGTTTTGATACCATTATACACTACATGATCAAAGGAGTTGGGACACCCCTGTGAACACCTGGGGTGTTTCTCCTGGACCGAACTGGGCCCGCTCATCAAGGTGGACGGAAACCTCAAAGCTGATGGCTACAGGACCATTCTGGATAACGGGGCATTTCCAGCGCTGTGGGAACACTTCGGTGACGGGCCATTCCTCTTCCAGCACGACAATGCGCCTTGACACAAAGCAAGATCCATATCCGAATGGTTTGACGAGATGCGGGTTGAAGAACTGGATTGGCCCGCCCAGAGTCCTGATCTCAACCCCTTCGAACATCTTTGGGACGAATTGGAATGACGTGTGAGATCCAGGATAGTTCGCCCTACATCTGTCCAGGAACTGACCACGACTCTCCTCGAGGAATGGAGGTCCATATCTGTGGACACATACCGTAAACTTGTGGACAGTATGCCATGTAGGGTTGAGGCAGTGATAGCAGCTCGGGGTGGTCCTACACACTACTGATTGAAGCTTTTGCGGCTTTACGTTAGAGCAACAGGTGTCCCAACTCCTTGGATCATGTAGTGTATGTATATTACCGTTAACATTAATAAAACTAAGCTAATGTTTTTTTTTTACCAGCGAAACAAGCGGAACATACCTGCGTCTTATCCGATTTACTACGATAATTGTATTATTTCCACTGCTATGACGTTTACTTATTTAGGTCTTACTCTCTCTCCAGACGTATCTTGGGACGGGCATATTAATGCCCTACTAGTAAAACTTAACAAAAAACAAGATATTATCTCCAGACTTTATTTTCTTCCTTCCAACATTCTGTTATTGCTCTATTATGATTGGATACATTCATTACTCTGCTACGGTGTTTACTCTGGGGTTTACCACTACTGCTAATCTTTCTCGACATTTTAAACTACAAAATTTACCTAAATCCTCTGCAGTCTTCTAAATTTACCTAAATCCTCTCCCATGTCTCAAAATTTTTCTTCGTTACGCATACCCACAATATATCAATTATACTTTTCATCATTATGCTCATTTATTTACAAAACTTCAAATTCGCTTTTCCTACTATTTTTTCCCATATTGAAATGCTGCAACCACGATTCTCAAAAATATACTGCTGCGAGATACGTCTACCGTCTAAGACTTTAATGTATAGAAGTCGGTGTTTCATTCTCTGGGATTAGGTGTTGGGCTTCTTTACCCCCTGAGATCCGCTCTTTAGTTCCCTATTCGTCCTTTCGGAAACCACTAAGAAATTATAGCTTCTCCCATATTCCCTTGAACAAAATTTTTTTCGTTATCACCTTTTAACTTTGTTAAATTTTGCATATTTTTACTAACTTTGATTTGATCATTGCTTGATATTTTACTTAATTGTTATTACGTTTTATTATAACTGGATCATACTATAAATTTACTATAAATGTACCATATAGTTTTTAGATATTGTAGTTTCATTATACTTTTCCATAAATTTAATCTTCTGTAAATGACTTGAATTTTTAATGTTGATTTTTCTGTAAATTTAATCTTCTGTAAATGACTCTTAGTCGTCACATTTTGACCTTTATGTTTATTTGTTTTCTGTACTAACCTTTGTTGTTTTTTATATTTTGTATTGGTGCCCACCTGACCTAACTAGACGGTTTTCAACCATACTGATCTCGTTGGGCATCCCTGTTTTGTTTTGTTATTTAATAAATAAATAAATAAAAGTTTGAATATTTTAAAACTTTGCACTGGCAATAGTCAATTTATCTATCTGTTGCACTGACATATAGTCTGTGTGTTTGTTTGTACGCGCATCACACAAAAACTACTGGACGGATTTTGATGAAACTTAGTATGGTTATTGCTTATGAAACTTAGTATGGTTATAGTGCTTATTAGTATGGTTGGATTTTGATGAAACTATCTGGATCAACATTTAGGGTACTTTTTCGAATAAATCACGAAATTTCCGAGGAATTATATTTTCCTTTTACCATGAAATGATAAGTGCTGATCGCAATGGCGTTGCATTACCCTAGGAGAACTCCGAACAATGGGATATAAAACGATTGTGAGTGTTGTTATCATAGAAACGTAATAACCTCTGATTTTTTTTTATAAGCTTTTTATAACTTTGCTGTGTTAGTTTGTTTAGGTCAAATCTTGTAATCAATATTAAACCAACTTTCCGACAAGCTAGGGAGCTGCAATTTGACACACTTATGCAGAATCGATGACAATTTATGATAAAGAAAAAAATTTTCAAATCGGTTCATTGGTTCGTGTTCTAATGGTGCTAACTCATTACTACGAATTAATTGTTGTAACAATTGGACATTTCGTTATGGCGAGAGGTAAATGTATCTATTGTTTATTGTTGCAAAATTAAGCTGTATTGTTGCCACTAAATAAAACATCATAAAAGCTTGGTTTGATAAAACCTTTTTCCTCTTATCTTGTTAAGCTTTTGTCTACTTTATTACTAGCGGACCCGGCAGCGTATATTCGAAACGCACGAGGTGCAGACCATCATTCGCCCTCTAGTGACGATAAACGATGTAGAATTGAATGTCCAGTGCCAATTGAATTGTCGCGAAACCTGTAACCGGCCGGGGGGGAACCAACTGCCCCCTGTAACGAAATAGGTCGGGGTATATATCAGTTCGTTAGAGGGGGGGTCTGGGGGGCGCAGCCCCCCAGTCTTTTAAAAAAAAATTCACTCCGAGCAAAAAAAAAAAAATACAAAAAAATACAAAAAAAAATAAATAAATACAACAGTGCCAGTGTAATCTAGTTGGACTAGTAAACAAGTTGGACTCCTGGAGGGCGTAAGGTTATGTTTATTGTCACTAGAGGGCGAATGATGGTCTGCACCTCGTGCGTTTCGAATATATGCGACCCGGCAATGCTTCGCTATTGCTAAATCTATAAATATAAAATAACATGTCCTGACAGATTGACTGATTCATCATCGCCGAACAAACTGCCGAAGCTATTAATATGAAATTTGTTCTGTGGTTTTGTTTTATAATGTAGAGACTCCCTAAGGGGGTCAAATAGAAGATGTAAGTTATATGAAAATCCGTCATTTTAAAGTTAAAACCACGATTGGTATATGGTACTTTGGTAAGAAATTAAGAAAGACGTGTTTCATGATTTTTGGAAATTAACCCCTTGAGAGGGTATTCTAATTAGCTTCAGGGGTTTCGGCTGAGCAATGATTGTAACAAAATTACTTTCTAAAGCACAAAATTTATTTTTAATACCGAGAGAGGGCGCTGGCTGCTTTTTATAAATTGGGGTATCGTTTAATTGTTTGCAAAACTCTACAACCCGAAAAGGCACACAGTGAGGGCATACGCTGCTGAAGGGTCGCTCTAAATCATGAAAAGTGTTTTGCATAATCTGTAGATATCAAAGACTTTTTTCTTCATTAAAATGTAATGGCCAGTCACTAAGAGCATGCCTTTTATATTTGAATATCGGTGAATATAATTAAAGTTTTCCAATTCTGGGCGGGCTGCAGACCGCAATATTGCACGGATAGTAATGAAACTTTGTGTATAGGCTATGCAGAACATGGGGAAGAGAATTCCAACGGAAAATTTTTTTGTGCATACGGTTGCCATCAGGGGAAAAAGTGACGCTGCAAGATCTTACGCAGACGGTAGTGATGCACTACTGGAATGCTGTTAGAAAAACTGTTCAATATGCGCACTCTCTGCGTCGATGGCATTCTGGAAGTGCAGGACAGCATATTCAACTGTAGCACAAAGTGTCTCCTGTGAAATGGCTGCAACATGACGAATGATGTTGGCTTACACTTCAGGCAAGTTTCGGGGAGACTTTCCTGCAGCAACCGATTGTAATTCTCGCTTGTCAAGTGGTTAGGCATTATGTACGGGCCCTGTAGATGATTTTCAATGACACCAGCCCACACGTTCACATTGAAGCGACGCTGATATCCGCAGGAACGTGATAAACATAAAACGTGATAGCTCCTGAACAATGTACTTGCGACCCCACATTGCTTTAAAATAAAATGTTCATTCTGGTCACCTCTATCATTGCTTACAGTTATACATACTTTTTCAGAATCATCCTGTATAGGATATGATTCAAATTTTTATAAAATTAAAAAATGTTTTCAATTGGAAAACACTTAGTTAATAAGCATGTTACAAGTAATGACGAAGATTGTAGTCGGGATATAATTAATAATTTTGAACTCAAAGAATTGTATCAACATGATATTTAATTTCGTAGGTTAGTTGATATGAGTAATGTAATTTATGAAAATCCATCATGTATGGCGATCATATTCCCTTCAGTTTCTCCAAAGAGACTCCCTCCACTCAACCGAAACGCTTTTTTGTCGACGAGCGGCTGGTTGAGGTCAAAAGGATGTCAACCATGGAGTTGCTGTTTGAGGCATGATTGAAGTTTAGTGCATGTTATAGGAATGTTGTGGGTGTTCTGCACGCTCTTGCAGATTTCTTTGTGCAATGGTGATATGTGTTGTTTAGAGTAAAAGAATCTTCTGAGTGACTGAGTCTGTTTCTGGTATAGATCTATTATATTGATAAGATCTCTGCCTTCCTCGAACGAGGAAGGGTGAGTCTTTTGAAAGATGTGTGTCGGTGACGTTTTTTGTTTTTGTTTGTTGCTTTGTAAGCAGTTTACTTATTTGCCTTTCTAGTCCTTTAAGATCCGAGTGTGTCCACTGCATGATTCCACGGAGTAAAAGAGTATTCGGATGACATGAGTGTTGATGGTCTTGATTAAATTTTTGGAATTTATATGTTTTATATATTGTTTCTAACCTATGAAGATATTGCTTAGTGAGTGTGCTCCATAAGCTTGACTTGTTTAAATCCTAAATATTTGTAAAAATCATCATTTTCCATAGCAAAAATGTGATGCAAGAATGAAATTTTGTTCTTCCAATGTGAAGCCTCCCATCCATGAGAACTCCATTTTCAATATAAATGATTTTGCATTTGTCCACTCCCAATTGCATGTATGTGTATGACTTTTGAAGAAGTGTGTGTTGAGGCGTCAATTTTCATGTCGTCTACGTAGAAGATGTAAGTGTGAAAGTGTAGTGGCAGCTTTTATTGTGTTTAATCGTGTAGCCATAGCAGTTCCAGATTACACATTACAACTTTAAAAGCATATAACTGAAATTCTATTACAGATAAATTGTTAATTTTTTCTTATATTTTTTTCAGATGCATTTTATTACTTATGCTGTTCAGTCTGTTTGGAAGCGGGTTTAATGCATTTGGAACCGTTATTATTATTCGTAGTAGTAGTAGTAGTAAATATTAAAAATTCATTTAAATGTTAAAAGGTTAATGAAATGAATCAATCGAAAATATTCCTAAAAATTTTATTAAATTCAGAAACTTATTTTATTAGTTTACCTTCAGAATGATAATATAACATAGATTTAATTATTATGAATTTGAAATTAAAATTTTGGTTCCAGATGTTCTAATTCAATAGCATATCTCTTTATTCAAAATTGATTTATTAGTATATTGAATTATTACAGATTCCTTTCAATGATATTTGGAGGTTCTAATCCTTTAGGTGAATATCGTTAAATGATAATTCACACCGATTCGAGTTCACTTCATAATTAGGTTCTGCTAACCTAACAAGTACTCTTGTTCTTATTTGCAGATTCAATACAACCTACATTTAATATTTATAAAATCCCTTTTTAAATCTTACAATTATTTATTTTCTTTGTGCTGTTATTTTCCATTTTTCTATGTAGCCCTCTCTTAATCCTTAAAAACTCTATATTTTTCTCTTTATTGAAGCTAAACGTACTTCTTGAAAAAGTTCCTTTGATTGCAGGTATTTATCTCTTCTCGTAATTTAATGATTTTCCTTTGTCGACACTTTGTACTTGAAATGCTCTCGCTTAAGCATCTTACCTTTTCTGTCACTTCATTCTTCTTGAATTTCTTTCCTTCCTGTCTCCAATTTCCTTGGATTCAGTACTTTTCCCCTTTTGAGCAAGCGTCGCAGATCGTTTGTTCTCCTTAAAGAGCACGTGCCCTTATGTTGCTCGGAAGAAATGAATTTTTCTAGTACTTTTATCATTAAGATAATGCAGTTTGGACTAGTTAATTCTATATAAATAACTCAATAGAGAGAATAGACTTACCTTTTCTTCATCTCTTATGTAGTTAATTCTAATTGCTTTCAAAATCACGTCACTATAAATTTTGCAGTGCTTGTGACGTTAGCGTGGTTCTCATATGCTGCTTATATGTTTTAAATAAGCTGAAAATGCGAACATCAATTTAACCTAGGAAGAAATGTCTCTACAGCATGGAACTGAATCCGAAGCTTTTGGATTAATCTCCATAAATTATATATAGTGATCTAGCGAATAAAATAAATTTCTCTAAGGATCTTTCAGTATTTCAAAGCTGGGAGTTGGCTAACAACAGACTCTCTAATTTAATTGGCTATTATCCAAATTTCTTTCACTGGACGGTCTTAAATGTTCTTTATTCTTTGTTTTTTAAGGTATTTCTGTTGGTGTCACATAATTTAATGTTTTCGCGAAAGAAGTTCTTCAGGAGCATCTGCGAGATGCTGGTCTAGAATCAATTAATCTTAATTACGTGACTTTTGTCATATTATATCACTCTACACACAGAGTGTGGTAATGACCTTTACTTGTCATATCAGACCGCCACCTCCCCTTCCTTTAAATAATTCTTCTCACAATACAACAAAAAAATCAAAGTCAAAGGATTGATTAACAGCTAGCTCAATATTTACTCATTAAAAGGCTCAATCAAAGACAAAGGTCGGATTCTTTAAAGAAAGTGGCAGGTTGTGTCTTATCTATTCCAATAAGATAGGCACGGATTAGAATTAAATAAATATCTTTTTATTCAAAGTTAAAAGATTACCAAAGAGATACAAGAATAAAATAAGTCTTAAATCTAAGAAAAAAAAGTGATAGTACTTAACGTTAAAGAAGAAAGTTAATAAATAGTGAAAAGTTAATCCTAAATCCCCAATTATTTATAGCTACGATAACATGCAAAAATTCAATAAATGTAAATATGATAATTATATTCAATAAGAAGAGTTCAAGTCCGTTCAATTACTCTGAGGATAGGGATAATTATTCTAAAGACTCAATTTTAATAAAGCTCACTCAAATCTGTCTCTTATGACACACTTGTCATGACCACCTGTGAATTTTATATATCAAAATGTTTCGCTCTACTTACAGTTGTGTAATCTTAAACATCTGTAGATCTGTGGTCACACATAATCCAGCTTTGGGCATAAAACATTTTTTATATTAACAGGCCATAATCATATTTCACTAAACATATATCACTCTGAAGCACAAAAACACACTTTAAAATGATCCGGATCGATTAGTGAGTGAGTCCACTGGAGGTCTCCCCACTAAGTTCAACAGAAGATTTCAAATGCGAAGTTGTCTTCCTTCCACAACGGTGGGCTCATAACCACGCCGATCTCTTGAAATAGCTTTTTCTCTTACATTACCAGGCTCTGAAGAATGTTGAGGTTCCAATTTCGAATGATGGTTCCACTGTATGCTGGTTACACTTGATTTCCATTTCATAAACTTCTCGGGAGATGTCTTTTTCTGTAGATTTAATCACCAGACCAATAAAATCCGAGGAGAGATCGAACCCTTCACTATGGTTTATTCTAAATGTCTCTATTTGATGAGTCTGCTTAAGGCATAATTTGGAAGGAGAAGCCAATGGATTTAATAACTGACTGTGTGGGTTTCACAGTAGCCGTTTACATCACAATATGCCCCTCCCTCAAATCTCCTTATTGCCAGTACTCATTTGGACTACTTAATTAGTCCCCACCATTAACATATTCTTGATGAGACTGTACGAGCCCTGATTTCGGAAGGAGAGCCACCAGATGGCTTCGACTAGTTTCGAGGGTTTCGCAGCAGCCTCGCGCATCTCGGCTGACCTTCCCCCCTCAATCGCCCAGAGCGGAGAGCCTTCAGCCACCCCCTGACCACTGACTCGGAAGAACTCATAAGTTTCGTTTTCTCACGCTTGCTTATATACGGAAAACATTTCCGGTCTCCTTTCTCATTTCTCATTTTATCAAAATCTAACTAGAATAATTGAGAAAATCACAATAATCTCAAATTCTTTATAAAATCCATAATACAAATTGCCCTTTAATTAATTTAATATTTCAGTTCACCAATGAATCAAAAGACTAACTCCAGTTCTATTCAAATGAATCTCAAAAGACAGTCTCTTCCTGTCACAACACCTCCCCTCCTACTATTTCACAGTTGTGTGATCTTGATTTATATCCAACTTTAGAATTACCAATTCTATCAACCCTATAAATCCTCATCCTAAAAACTACTATACAATCATATTCACACTGAATAACTGAATAATACACACTATTATTCTAGTGACCAAGTTTCTCGTCAAAATGGATTTTTAACACAACACGTGATAATGTCACAATTTGGTATTTTATATCTTACTCATTGTCTAGTTTTAATTGTTTAACTCTTATTTATGGTGTTTTTTTATTCTCTAAATAATTTTAATTTCGCATTCTCCAGTGGTTTTTGTGCCAACCAATATCGTAATATTAAAACTAGCGAATATGTGATAAATCAAGCTGGTGGCCATAATTATTAAGTAGCGGAATAACGGAGCTACTTATTGGTTTTACAATGTCCGTCTGTCCATCTGTCCCCTTCATATCTTCTGCATTTTTTTGACTTAGAAGATTGAAATTCAAAATGTAGGTTATAATAGGCATGCCCTACTTCACTATTTAGTTGGTTTTGATTGATCCACTGGGATGGGATTACTGAGGTGGGAGTAAGGGGGACCATCTGATCTATGGTATATAGGTATATAAAGAACTGAAATTCGGTATGCAGATTCCTCTAGGCAAGATCTACCTTACTATGAAGTTTGGACCAAATTGTTCCAGTGGGCTCGGAGTGTGAGGATAGTAATCACGTCGTCCATAGAACTATTAACGTTTTCTAATGGCAAAGTATAGCATGTGATCATTCGATTGGAAATGATGAGAAACGAAAGAAGATCGAGTTCGTTTTGATTTTCTAAATATTAGTATAGAAAATTTTGTTAAAAACAATAGGGTTTAAAACTACGGATAAAGGGGGGGGGGGGGAGATGATTTCAGGGTTTCCACTACTCTCTTGCACCCTCCTCGGGGGGATTATATCTTGTTTCTTTAACAAAGGCGAGGGAATAGCATTTTCATATGAGACATTACTCAAATAGGAATAACGTCTCCTACGTTGGGTTACTTGGAGGATATTTATTTTTATTTTTATTTTTATTTTTATTTTATTTATTTATTTCAGAGGGGTACAGAGCATCCACCCGAGCCAGTATGGCAAAAAGCCGACGAGGTAGGTTTCCTGGGTGGGCAGATTAAAAAAGAGTTATTCTTCAAGAGTTATTCTTCAGATAAGGTTTCATTTCAGTGCTCTCCATTAAATCTTATCTATTATAAACGGAGAAATTTTTTTCCGGTTAGAAAAAGTTTTAAACACTTCAATAGGAAAAAGCCATGATGCAAGATTGGGAGCTCGTAACTTTTCCCAATTATGGGACGCATGATGATGAAGGTATCTTTATTATCTACGAGGGTAAATCAAAAAAGTAAGTTACACCCTGAAACAGTAAAGGCAGATGTAAGTTAAGATCCCATACACATATTCTGAAGAAGCGTGTAACATTTATTTCACTTTTCTACATAATCACCCAACAATTGTAAACACTTGTCTGAACGTGAAATTAACTTTTCCATGCCGCTGCGGATAGAATCCGCTCCAGCGTTTCTCAGACATGTCAGCATACTCCCATAAGAAACGCTAAGCGTTCTGTCGATTTCTTTAATTCTGATTCGTCGATTGGCAATTGGAGTGTCGGACATGGATGGTCTTAAGCGGGTTTCACAAATAAAAAGCTCGCGGATCCCAAAAGCGGCAGATAGTTGGTATTAACCGCAAACGCTTCTCGTTTCACGAAAAAATACGGCAAGCAAGCGTTTGCATATGCTGCTGCAATCCGATTGGTCGGTGGCTATGACGTCATACAAATCACAACATCAACTCCTTGCTTGTCCGCCATTAATCGCCCGCTTGCCGTATTTATTCCATTCTCGACTGAAATAAAGTCGGCCAATGTGCGGATTCAGACTGTCCCTAACTCTAATTCTATGTCTGTGCATGGTACGTGCTATTGCCTTCCCAGAATTTACATGTAATTTAGTTTTTTCTGAATGGCTGAGCCACTGCGGCCGCCCAGGTTCAACACGACGAACTTCGTCCGCAAGCTCTGCGGACGACGCGCGGCACTCAGCCGCTCGGCTCGAATTATTTGTGAAACGGTTTGCGGTGCGGCGCTCCAGGCGGACGCCGCGCCGCGCCCAGATCCGCTCGCCGCAAGGAATTTATGAAACCCGCTTTATTGCGCGATATTCGTCCGTCAAATCTGAGCGCCCGTTTTCGAACTGCTGGCACCACTTCACAATTGCAGGACGAGAAATCACATTATCCCCGTAGACACTGCAAATTTCCTTATGGATTTCAGTGAAATTTAAGCCTTTCGCCCACAACAAAAATGGATTGGTCCGCGGATCTCCAACTTGGAGTGTACAACCAGTTGCTGCGTCATGACAACAATACTCTTGCGTAAGAGTAAACGCGTGAACACGTGGGATCATGCCACGTTGCAATTATAGACATACAGGCAACATCCTTAAAAACGGCGAATGATGTCGGCGCTCTTCGACCAGATGTGGTGCCGAGTGTAACTTACTTTTTGATTCACCCTCGTACATATGGATTAATATTTAAAGCTATAAAGTAATAGTGTAAATGTCGTAATACTCTTTTCGCTCTGTATCTTTGCAATCAGTTTTATACCATTTGCTAACCCGTTCTTTAGATTTAACCTTCTTATTAGCATAATAATTGTGTCAGTTTTTTTTCAAAAATTTGCTTTAACCTTGTGTGAATTAGAAACATAGTGAATTTATTTCTCTTTTTACCACGACGCTACCACCGGTTATGCTCTATGTCGAAACACATCCTGTTTTGTCCCACTCCTCCAAGCACACTTTGGTTGTTCTCTGTTGTTTGTGGTTGCCTACTTCCAACCACCATGTTAAGACCAAATGCACAGAAAGCAACAAATGGGTGAATTTACAAGGATGCCAGAAAACGGTATTACTCGAATTCCCTTCCCCGACTTCATACTCCTCATGAATGTTGCGGTCGAATAATAGATATGACTGGTCTAATAATCGAGCCGTAAGTGAAAGAGTGGTTCGAGAATTTCGTCCTGATAATCGACCGAATTAAATTTGGCCATTTTGCCAATCCCGCGAAGGAGTAGTTTACGAAATCCAGCTACCACTTTTCCCAAATCCTTTCCCAAAACTATTCTTGCATTCAAATATTCATGTTGAAAAACATGGCGACTACTTAGAAGTAAAAACTAAGTAAGGTTAGGAGGCGTGTTATTTAAGCACCGTTTGCAATAAAAACAAACTACTATATATATATATTCAATTTTTTAAGCATTTTTCTACATAGTTTTAAAGTTTATTTCAAAGTTTAGTTTCAAAGTTAAACACTTATCATAGTGTTCAATGAGCTTCGGCATGCCCACTTCATAGAAGCCTGCCGCCAGCGAGGAAAGCCATGCAGTTTTCACTTCTTCATCGTCGCTGAAACGCAGGCTGCCGATGAACTCCTTTAGATACCGGAACAGTCACTGCACGCGAGTTCCGAACAGGAAGGTTTGGTTTGGTTTGGTTTGTTTGGTATTAACGTCCTTTTCAACTGCCATGGTCATTTCAGGACGGCGTTATAGGGGCCGCAAATTTTGCCTCGCAAGGGTTCTTTAACGTGCAGCCGGCAAACGACTACACGGGGCCAACGGCTTTACTTCCCTTCCGAAGGAAGTGCGTGATCTCAGGATTTTCCCCCTGAAAAAATCCTCGTCGTCCTCGGCCGGGGTCGAACCCGCGTCCTCGGGCGAACAGGAAGGTCAGTTGTCCCTAAGTAATCAGATCTTTTAGGGAAACTACTAGTAATTGCTCCATATTGGGTAGTAGCAATGCTAACTGAATAGATTTGTTTTTAGTTTGTTCTATAGGTAACGTGTTTTTAATTTTTCTAACAACAAATTGTAATCTTAATAATTTAGAAATTAACATTTCAATATGAGTCAAAAAATTAAGAGTGGGATCAAGCCAGAGTCCTAAAATACATATAGCTTTACCTTCTATACGTCTACCAAATTTTTCAATTTGTGTTTTCATTAAGATAGGTTTAAAATTTTTTTTTTTTTTACATTGGTTCACAATTATATCTAAATCAGACTTTATGTAATAATCAATAACATGACAATTAAACGGTTCTTCCTGTATAACAAAAAGAAATCATCCAAGTAGCTGTATAAAATTCCATTTAAACTTAAACTATACACTGGAAATATGTCTAGTGAGAAAAGAGCACTTGAAATACAGCTGCCTTGGTTTACGCCTTGCATTAATTTTATTTCAACATTTGGTGACTGAAACAAATAAACGGGAATGAAGATAAAAAGACGTAACTGTGCATGAGAGTTCAAAAATTCCAAGAGAAACGTAATATTGCAGTACATGTAATTATATTGCCAATTGATTTAATGATGTTAGTTATTGAAATATTATTTTCACCATTTATGTTAGTAGTAACGGATGATATCTTATTCGCCAAGTTATGAACAGAAATTAAATTTGTATAAGTAATTGAGAATAAATATTTAAATATTATCGTGTTAAAATCTTATAATGTCCTTGGCTAGTTATAAATTGTACGAGGTAAGAATCTTGTAATAACATTTATAATTATATTTTATATCTCTTTTGTTATTAAGCTAGAAACATATTTTCGGCAAAATAATATATAATTAAGTGCATATATTTAAATGCACTTTCTTTAGGTAACTTTTTAAATGAGATTCCTTGTACAGGTAACTGCTAGAACTGAACATCTATAATGAATTTTCGAGATTAATGCTATCTTTGGTGAATGTTTAGTTGTCATTCTGGTCTCCTTCAGACGAAATAAATAATTCCTCAATGCTTTCGTGCTCAACCTGCACAAAATAAATTGCTTTCTACTGAGAATTGATTCGCGATACTTTTTCCAGACATCGTTTTTGGATGCTCGTCTTTAAAAGTGGCTTGGATGGAGGTGGGAGGTAAGGAAGTCTTACTAAGAACAGAACCTTTCTTCTGTATTTGAAGCATCGAATTTTAAAGGGCACACAAGGTTCCAATCTTTCCAATCCGAGCTTTATCTTAAAACATTTTTGTAGTCAAAAGAAAAGGAAGGAATTCGTGCGCTCGATAGCGAATTGCTGCATTTTAAAAGAACTAAAGCAGTGCGAAAACCTTTAGATAAGCTTCTCTTTTTACATAAATTACTGATTTTCTCCTTCCATTGATAAGAGGGCTTAAATGGATAAAAGGAAAACCGAGGAGATTTATATTTTTGTTATTTTTATAGTGTCACTCGAATACATTAATAAAATATATATATTTTCTCATAACTGCGAACACAGAGAAAAAGGATCCCGGTTACTTTTGTCATTCAATTCAATTTATGCCATATAGGAAGAGGAAATGGTATCTTTTAATGATTGTCGCATCGCCTTTAACGATTTCGTCCCTCTTCCGTATTCCATCAGAAACAGGAATGGCAAATAATTGCTTCATTAAGATAAAAAGTTTGTTTTTTATGTCCGGGGTCGTTATTATTTACTGATCATTGTCATTTAGAGATTAAAAAAAATTGGGGTTTTTAACATTCCATGTCAAAATAAATGTTTTTAAAACAAGGATTCCGCATTCCATTTTATTTTGCTTCATAAAATCAATGTCGTTCAAACTAATTATAAAACTCCACGAGGTGTGTTCTTTGAAGAGTTCATGTCGATATATTTCTGTGATGGAGCTCTGCCCTACTTTTTATGACATCTTTTATTTTTAGACACAGGGTGGGTATTGAATTAGAAGAGAAGGTGGATGAGACAACCATTAGGTGATGCGTTCTTTAGACGACCCTTTAAGTCATCTTATGGCAGCGTGCCATCAAAAAATAAAAGAAAGAAAAATAATAACAAAAAGAAAATCGTAATTGCATTGACAGGAAAAACTAACGTGACATGATTTTAAAGAAAATTCGCCATCGCTTCATCGATCGACAATTCTCGTTGTTGTCAATTTTGTTAATTTTATTTGTCTCTCAGAGCACTCAATGACAGCCATAAAAATTATGAATAACGAATGTGTGACATTTAGTTTAGAACTTTTTGCAAGCACGCAATAGTAGGTAATGAATTAAAACAGGAGGATTAAATCCTTAATTACTGAAAGTTTTTAATTTTACAAAATCAAGAACAATAATCACAGTAATGAGTTAAGCCGCCGCTTATTGTAATGCGCAGATGACCCCCATAGAAGTTGATACATATCTATTAATTTGTGATTATATTTCACTATATCTTTCTGCGAAGAGAAACTCAAATTTTTACCGCTTTAATAATATAGCTTCTACTTATTGTAGTGTAGCAATTTTTATCGTTGCCTATTCCCTTATACAAATAAATTTAATCAACAACTAATGCGCAAAGTGGAATTGCGACTACGACCTTTGCGTAAATACTCGTATATAAGACAACGGTTAAAAATTAGTCCATATTTCTCAGCGTTACTATTAAAACAGTAGAGCAAGGCCGTCCAAATCGTACACGTCGCCCGCGTGCTACATAAAAAACTCGCGGGTAAAGCTCACGGGCAAAGCCGAGGAGATAGTCCAAAACTCAGAAGGGTAGTGGGTATAGTTTTTCCTATGCAGTGTTGCCAGACTTTAGGGAGCGATTCCATTAAATGGGGCATTATTTCTTTTGTTACTGATACTTGCTTGTTTTTCGTCTCGCATAACATGGCGCACATTCCGAAAAAGCATAAAATCACTGAACCAGTATTTAAACCGGAGTGGGAGAATCTGTTTTTTTTTTTTGTCTTTTTTTTTCATTTAACACGGATCGGATTCTGAATGCTTAATATGCAATCGTGTCCTATCGGGAAAAAGAAAATACAATTCTACCTGACATCGAGAAAATTGTCACATTAAAACGAAGGAAATAAAATGGTAAAGTGCCTCGTTTTTTTTTTTTTTACAGTGTCGAATTGATAATTAGCAACTCGACTTTAAGGAACTGATCAACGTAATGTGCAATAGGGGGAGAAGGAAAATTACACGCGTGCACGGCACTGCCCGCGGACAGAAATCTGGGACAGCCCTGCAGTAGAGTATTAAAAAATTACGATGAACTACTTTTGTTCTTTCTCTATTTGCTTTTTTTAATCGCTGGATTATTTGCATTATGAGTATTTTAAACATTGTGGAGAATCATATGAAGGACTCGGGGCAATAAGGACCTAACCCACAGCAAACATTTCTCACTAAATGTTATAATTACTGCTTGTGGAAATCAATTTACAATATGTTCCAGTAACAATTGCACACACAAGTAAACTGCAATCACAGTAAAGCAAAACATCACTCATACAGATTTACAGATTTTTAAACAATATAACATCACTTTTCTCAAAAACTTCTTTCTGTGGGTTAGGTCCTTATTGCACCGAGCCCTTCATATAGAACTTTATAATCAGGACATGTCTTAATTTTACACAGAACGAGTTTTAATCATATTCTAACAAAAAATTGGGCCTTTCTAAAAACACAAAAAATAAACAAAATGGAATCGTACCTAAGTCTAAACATCATGCCGCTCGTGCATCTACGAGGGGCACTCCAAAAACAACGCATCACCTTTTAAATAAAATTAACTTTTATTTCAAAGCTTTTCTAATTTAGACAGTACATTTATATCTTTCAGGAAGAGTCTGCTATTTTCCCACAAAATCTCTATCTCTTACGAGAGGTGGTTGTAATTTCTTGTAAATGCTTCCTGCTGTCTGATTTTCGCACAAGGACTTCATTTGCATACGTTGCTTCTGATGGACGTCAAGTGCAGAAGCCCTTCGTGAAAAGAGGATGTAAGCAATCGGAAATGAAGCAGAAAGTGTGTATCTAGGCATTGCAAAATAGGAAAACGGTGAATTAAAATTTGCTTATACAGTCGCTTTTGTGGGGACCGCTGGAAAAACACGATGGATGCTGGAAGACGCGGGCTCATGCATTAAGTGAATGAAAACGCTTAATCTACTTATAGGATACAGAATATATTTAATAAGTAGCGGAAGAATGGAGCTACTTATTGTTTTCACAATGACCGTCTGTCTGTCCGTCCGTCCCCTTCATAATTTCCGCATTTTTTGAAGTAGAAGGTTGAAATGTAGTTTACTATGGGCATGTACATCTTTACTATTTAGTTTGGTTTTGATTGGCCTACTGGGGTAGGAGTTTCGGGGGGCGAAAATTAGAGGGGACCAAAAGGTCTACGTTTATTTATGCATATAAAGGAGTGAAAATCGGTATGCAGTTTCCTCTAAGCAAGATCAACATCACTGTAAAGTTTGGGCCGAATTGTCCCAATCGGGTCGGAATTGTGGGGGTGGCAATCACTTGGTCTTTAGAACTTTTTGGCAACAAATAGGGTGTGATATATCATTCGATCGAAAATGATGAGAAAGGAAAGAAGATATAGTTCTTTTATATTTTCTAAATACCATATTCGAAAAAATCAATTTTTGATTTTAAAAATGGGGGGTTAAAAAGTGCAGATGAAGGAATTAAAAAATAGATGAACTCAAGGCTTCCGCTGCTTTCCTATACCTTCCTCGGGAGGCTTAATTTCTTGTTTAATATAAGAAAACTAAGATTATAAAACATTCTATCCATATTCCATATTACATTACAGATATCATTTCCACTTTTACACTCCCGGAAAATGAATTAGCAAACAGTGTGTTTTCACCGCTAAAAGATAATCATGGATACAAGCACAAACATTAACATTTATTTACGCTAATTCATGTCTTCTCAATAATGTGAAGTATAATATGACCAAGAAATTTACAAAACTAAATGTTAGCAATTGAATACAGCTTCCTATTTGGAAAATGAATTAACTAAAATAACTGTTCTAAATGTACGAAGGGAAATCAGTAAGTAAGTTACAAATGGATATAGAAATGAAACAAATAAGAATAGTGATTTGAAAGCTATTTTTATTTCTCAGCATAATCATCCTGTACATTGAGGAATTGTCCCATGTTTTTACAAGCCCCTCAAAACCAGCAACATAAAATTCTTTGGGTTGCTGTCTGAACCAGGCCGTAACTTCCCTTTGTACAGCTTTAAGCTGAACAAATGGGAGTCGCTTGGAGCAAGGCAAGGGGTATGTGGAGGATGCTCGAAAACTTCCCGGTTGAACTTTCGCAGGATCTCAGTTGTCTTGCTTGCAATATGAGGACGCGCGTTGTCATGCAATAACAACACACCTTTGAGGAGAATTCTGGTCGCTTTGTTGAATGTTCATGATGATGTTACAGTAGAAGTCGGCATTTATTCTCGGTGCCAGAATGTGGTAAGCAATATGCCCTAGTGATCCCATAAGACTGTGAGCATCACTTTCCCGGCGATGAAGCTGTATAACCGGAATTCACCGGCTGGTTCAGACAGCAGCCCTAAGAATTTTATGCGTCTGGTTTTGAGAGTCTTGTGAAACGACGGGACAAGTGCCTCATTATTTAGGGAGATTATGCCTCAGTGCTCTTATTTGTTTCATTTCTATATCCATTTGTAACTTACTTACTGACTTTCCCTCGTAAATATGCTTACCTATATGAAAATGTAATTTCCACACTTAAACATATAAATAAGATCATTTAACGTACTTTCGCTAATTTGCATAAATGTAGTTAAAATAAATACAGGGTGATTCAGTCAATTACGTACGATTCTAATGGTTTATTACTCAGGAACTAATAAACATTGGAATGTCATATAAATCTTACAATACGCTTTACACATAGGAATTTCACACCTCATGAACAACATGCTCGATGTGTGCTCCATTCATCTGTACAACACGGCGAAGCCTGAGGATGAAGTTTTGCAGCACTGCGCCTCGCATCTCATTATCAACCAGTGCACAAGATTCGGTGATTGCCTGACAGACCTCTTCCATGGTGCGGGGGCGTGTGCTGAACACCTCCTTAAGGATCCCCTACAGAACTGACCCATCAATTCAACAACAAGATCATCTCCAACCGTTTCCCAAACCTCTTCAACGACGGATTCAGCTGGCCACCGATCAGTCCTGACCTTAACCCCTGTGACTTCTTTCTGTGGGGGTTCCTAAAGGAGAAGGTGTTCAGCACACGCCCCCGCACCATGGAAGAGATCCGTCAGGCAATTAACGAATAATGTGCACTGGTTGACAATGAGATGCGAGGCGCAGTGCTGCAAAACGTCACCCTCCGGCTTCGTCGTGCTGTACAGATGAAATGAGCACACATCGAGCATGTCGTTCATGGGGTGTGAAATTCCAATGTGTAATGTGTACTGTAAGATCTATATGACATTCCTATGTTTATTAGTTCCTGAGTAATAAACCATTAGAATCGTAAGTAATTGACTGAATCACCCTGTATAAACCTTAAAAGAATCTGTGGAACACTTACAAAGTAAACAGTTGAAGAAAAACAGTAAGTCGCATATCCACAATAGATTTATTTATACATATGTATGTACATTTCGATTAGCATATGAGAAAAATACAAAGTTGAAGGCAATTTATAAGTGAGAACAGTCAATCAGGTTAATTTACAAAACGGTGGATCATTAAAAGAGAGAGAAAGAAAAAGGACAAACAAAAATTCAGATAAAAGTGTCAAAAAATAAAAGATAAAAGAGTACAAATCATTTTATATATTTCAGCAGAGAGGACCATTCTGTTAGGTCAAGTGGGTCTCGATCTGAATTGAGAAGTTGATTGGGAGATAATGATAATTTCGAGAGATTCTAAAAAAATAACATGTTCGTGTCCTCTTCGAAATGCAGAATCTTATGGTGTTCATGTTCGGGTTATGTCCCGTGTCAAGTATATGCTGCGCATAACTACATCAGTCAGGTTTGTAATTTTAGATACTTGCGTAATGCTCCTTTATTCTGGTTTTGATTTTCCTTCTGGTCTGTCCGATGTAGTGGTCACAGGAGGAGCATTTTAGTTCGTAGACACCTGATCTGTTGATAGACGGGCTCTTATCTTTGACTGAGCCCAGTAAACTTCTTAAGTTTAGTTCACTTTTATAGGCCACATCTAATCCATAACCACGGATCTGATTGGCTGTTCTCACTTAGCCTTCAACTTTGTATTCTTCTCATATGCTAATGACGACAGCTTAGCTGTCGAAATGTACATTGTTTTTATATGTATAAATAAATCTATTGTGGATATGTGACCTATTGTTTTTCTTCAACTCTTCACTCATGAATGTCGTACATATAATCTTGTAAGATGGGAAAGTTTCAAACCTATTAGTGCTGAAGAAAGTGCTAATATCTTAGCGGACTGAAATAATGGAAATCTCATCAAAGACAGGACATTCACCTAGTGGAATATCATGACATAAAAAACAAATCAAATCGGGCCAGAAGAAAAAACATGGAAGTTCAAAGTCAAAATTCTATTTAGTTTCTATCTACCGCCCTCCTTCCGGACAATTTCCCACATTTTTTACATTCTTGTCTACTATTCCCCTTGATCTAAGCTTCTCCTCGCACAAAATTCTAATCACCGGTGATTTTAATTTAGACTTCTTTAAACCTTCCCCCAATGCTTCTTCAATTCTTGATCTTACTTCCAGAACTGGCTTATCTCCCTTGGTCTCCAATTTTCACCATTCTTCATCCCTAATTGGCCAGACATTCTCTACTTTATCTGATAATCAATATAGCGGGTCCCTCGATTGTGAAATCTCGGATCACTTTCCTACATTTACTTTTCAATCTTTTCTAACCAAGTGCCACCCCAACCCTACACCTAATAAAACCCAACTCGTTACTCCGAATAGATTAGCAGTCTTCCATTCCTTTCTCGAATTAACCAACTGGAATTTACTTTTTAGCCCAGAAGTTGATATTAACATCCTTTTTGAGAAATTTCTAACCCAAATTTTCACCGGCTTTAACAGATACCTGCCAACTTTACCATATTCTTCCAGCAATGCAAAAACCTCTTTCCGGAAGTCCTGGATGACCCCTAATATCTTCTTGCTTATTTTACACAAAAACGCGTTATACCGTAAGTACAAACATACTCCCAATGATTACAATAAATTGAGATTCCGTTCTTTCTCCAACTCCACACGCCTTATCATTAAACAAGCTAAAGCTAATTATTTTGATTGATTTTTTCAAAAAGTTACTAATAACAAGTCAAAATTTAAAGTTAAAAAAAATCTTATCCACGGAGTTTCCCCTTTAACTTTACCATTCTCTGATCCCTCTAAAATCAATCCTACTCTTCTAACTAACTTCTTGAAAACACTACTTCCTCCTGCCCCCTTACAGTCCTCACCTCGGTTACAATACCCGTTGTCTGTTCCAACTGCATTAACTTCTTTTTTTGTTGCCCCAACCTCAAGAAGTGTCCACAACAATTAATCGGCTCAAACCCTCCAAATGTCCCGACTCCCTTGGCATTTGTCCCAACATTTTAATTCAAGCTCACTCCGGATTTGCTATTCCTTTGACACTACTCTTTAATATCTCCCTCACCTAAGGTAAATTCCCTTCCTGTCTCCGGACCGCTAAAATCACACCTATATTTAAAAAGGGAGACTCCTCTAAGTTCACAAACTATCGCCCAATTTCTATCCTTCCCTCCTTTGCTAAAGTTTTTGAGAGCCTTTTTTACTCTCGTTTATCCTCCTTTATCTTTTCGAACAATCTTCTCTCTTGCTCCCAGCACGGTTTCACGCCTAAACGAAGTACCACCACAGCCTGTTTTGAACTCATAGAATACATCGTCTCCAACATGGCTAACAACAAATTTGTAATCTCTCTTTTTATAGACTTCTCAAAAGCATTTGACTCTGTACCTCACAAATTACTCTTACATAAACTTTGCCATTTTTTCAATATACGCGGTCCCCCACTCGACTGGCTCTCAAGTTATCTTACAAATAGGCAATACACCCTCAGCCTTTACAATAAAACATCCTCAACAATTACCCGCAATATAGGTGTTCCCTAAGATTCCATTCTATCCCCACTTTTGTTCATTCTATTTATAAACGATCTTCCCATTGCGCTTTTCCCACTCCCCTCAATATTATACGCTGACGATGTAACTATATCTTTCGCCGACACTTCACGTAGTTCAATTCAAGAAGCATTTAATTCAATTTTAGAAAAACTCCTATTCTGGAACACAACCAATCATCTGTCCCTTAATCTAGACAAAACCTTATATATAATATTCCATCAAAACAATAAAAAATTTGATTCCAGCAAATTCTTTCTACTTTACAATTCTCAGCAGATTACTCAGTCTAATTCTTTCAAATATTTGGGCATACATTTAACTCACAATCTTTCCTGGGATACCCACATTAACGCTCTTGCCCGCACACTGAATCAACGCTTAGGTCTTTTCTCCCGCCTTCATTTTCTTCCCCCCAAAATTCTCCTTCTTCTTTACAACACCATGATTCACTTCTCACTATCTTACGGTATATATTTTGGGGTGCAACCACTAAACTTAACATCCTATGCCTATTTAGATTACAAAAATGGTTCGTCCGCATTTTACTCAAACTTCATAAGCCAGCCCCAGTTTCTCACCTTTTCAAAATTTTAGGAATATCTCCAATACATCAACTATACTCCATAAACCTAGCAATTTTCATTTTTAAACCGCTCAATAATTATATTGTAACCTCCCTTCCGCATTCACCGTTTATAACAAACAATGCCCCTCCCTACAACACCCGCCAAGCCGACTTTATCCAAAAAGCATTCATAAAGCACAATTATCAGCTTAAATGTGTATCCATTTCAGGCAGAAAACTTTGGTCTACCATACCCTTGAGCCTCCGCATCCTAACGAATTTCACAACTTTTAAATCCCGCATAAATAATCATTTCTCCATTCTCCCCAATAATTAACTAATTTCCTATCACACACGCCCTATCCTCTGATATAAAATTTAATTACCGATTGTTGTACACAATATCTTTATCCCCATCCTGGGACCTACCTTGTCGGCCCCTGGCCATACAGGCCCAGGATGGATGATTGCACTTTTCCACAGATTAAATAAATAAATAAATAAATAAATAAATAAAACTAAGTGATCGAGTTAGGAGACGAATAATCCTCTTGACTAAATGTGACATCATGAATTCCAGAGAAATTGCATCACAGATGAATCTTCAAGTATCGGGTCGTACTATTCGCAATGTTTTGAAGGATGCTACTCGTATAGTCTACACCACGTTAAAGAAAGAACCAGCTATGTCACAACGACACTTCAATGCTCACCTTTTTTCGGCCAGAATCTTGGTTTTCGGAATGGGGGGCGTTATCTCCACAGATAAAAGGAGTTTTACTTTGGATGGAGCAGACTCAGGAATATATTGGCATGACTTGAGAAACGATAAAAAAGCATATCTAATGCGCAATCAGAGCGGTGGTGGAAGAATAATGGTTTGGGCGGGTTTCAGATATCATGGAAAAACGGATACCATAGTTGTTAAACTGTACAATTGTCAAGACCCATAGGACCTCTAATTAGCAGTGCAAACTGGATTCTACAGCAATACTCTTGCACATAAGGCAGCTTCTACAATGGGTCGGTTGCAAGTGAACGGCGTGAACATTTTGAAGTGGCCATCACTTATTCCTGACTTAAATCCCCAAGAAAACTTATGTGCTTCACTAGTGCGAGCTCTTTATGCAAATGGAACACAATATGCTTGCAAAAAAGATCGCATCATTGCCATTAAAAAAAGGTGGGATGAAACACCACTAACAAGGGAAGTACTCGAACATGTACCTCACAGATTCACATAAAATTAAAATATGTTACTCATCTGAAGCTTTTTATGATGCTTGTAAAATAAGAAATTGCGACATTTTATTTCTTTCAAAAAATCCATAGTTAAAGCGATGTGTGTGTGTATTAATTCGCTTGACGGAACTTCTTTCTTCCACTACTCAGCAATAAGAACGAATCCACTTCACATGAAAGCAATGGAAGTAGCGGACGACAACTGAATAATTCTCAAGTTTCAAAACAAACTTAGTTTTTAAAAATAGATTATTAAAATCAGCTAATTGCCTTCCAGAAGAAAAACCTCTATGGTAATTAATAATCATTTCCTTATTTTTATTATTTATTTATTTATTTATTATTTTATTAATTAATTCGGTAATCTTCGTAATTTTCTGGCGCTGGCATCATGTGAAACGAGGGCAAGGCTGTCGAGTAATACGTTGCGTTAGTCAGGGGGTATGTATTGCGGTGCTTTATAATTTTCAATAAAAATAATATTCATGAATGCTTGCCTCATCTTATAAATTATTTCGAGACGAATAACTGTACAACAAAATTAAGATTTTGTGCTTAATAATACGGCTCTAACTGCAATTCTTTGGCTGCCGCCGCTAACGATTTTGTTTCCCCGCTTATCGCCATGTTTTTTGAAATTTTCACTTCCGGAACGCTACGGCGGCCACGCAACGCCATCTCTTCCGAGGTATGCTTGCCCGCAATCAAAGAGTTCTCTCTTACTGCGTACATCTTCGTGTAAGTCAACAACAAAAATTAGGTCTGCCAATACTGAAAAGAATAAACCATTAAGGAATGACATAACCAAGTACCGAAAGGTTAAACTAAACCATTCGCGGAACTATATTTTTAAACCGCACTATGTTAACATTGGAAGTTTCTAATGGACCATAATGATACCATTAAACCACGTACCTTAGAAATAATTTCAACTATCATTAATTTTACGTTATATTCATTCATGACACATCATTCCAAGTTGTTTGATATATTACATGCCATATTTTAGCATTGAATGTTCCAATGAACCATAATGGTTCCACTAAACCAGGTTCCTTGAAACCAAATTCGAATATCATTAATTTTACGTTATATTCATTCATTACAACTCATTTCAAGTCGTTTGATATATTACGTGCTATATTTTAGCATTGAAAATTTTTCGACTATCGTTAATTTTACGTTATATTCATTCTTGACACATCATTCCAAGTCGTTTGATATACCGGGTGGGCAAGAAATAACGTGAGGTGTTCAGAGCTCGCTAGCGGGAATTCTATTAAGAAAAAAAAAAATTTCTGAAAAAAAAAAAATAGTACCAAAAGTCGCCATAGGGGGCGCTTATTTCAAGAAAACAATGAATACATTTGCATAAGCGCGTTCCGTGTTCAGCAATCATGACAATAAAAGGCAAGGCTGAGGATTTCCCATCATTCACGAACGAATGGCCTGACGATGACGCTTACTCTGCCTGACCGGGCGTTATTAGTCAAGTTGTTTTATCAGAAGAGCGACAATGCAAGTGCTGCCCTTCGTGAATTCCGGCGATTGAAAACGTTACGAAGAGGACCGATGAGCACAACTAACTTACGGAAAATGATTGAACGATTTGAATCTACCGGAACTCTAGGAGTGCAACCAGGCCGGGGACGCAAACGAATCAGGCAGCAACACGTTGAAGAAGTTGCAACTGCTGTTGTGGAACAGGAGATGACTACGGTGCAAGGTACCAGCAGTGCACACGCAATATCACGCCAAACAGATATCCCATATTCGACGGTGAGGAAAATATTGCATAAGATATTGACATTTTATCCCTATAAACTCACACCTGTTCAACAATTGCTTCCTGGAGATGAACGTACCCGAACTGACTTTTCATTGAGATTTTTAGCACGTATGGAAGTGGATGATGCATGGCCACGGCAAATTTTATGGAGTGATGAGACACATTTTTATTTTAATGGTGATATCAATACCCACAAACGCTGTATTTGTGCTGCATCAAATCCACAAGTGTGTCTGTCAACTCCTATGCATTCACCGAAACTAACAGTATGGTGCGGCTTTACTGCTTCTTTCATCATCGGCCCGTACTTTTTTGAAGAAATTCGTCTCCGTGACCGGTGACTTGTTCCGTCAATTCTGCCAGGTATGCCGATATGCTTGAGAATTTTGTGATACCACGATTGCAGGAAAAGGGTTGTCTGGATTCTACCATTTTTATGCAGGATGGTGCGCCACCGCACATCGGACGTCAGGTGCAGCAGATCTTGCGACAACGTTTTTCAGACAACAGAATAAGTAGTCGTGCATTTCCCATGGTATGGCCACCCAGGTCGCCTGATCTCAACCCTTGTGATTTTTGGTTATGGAGATATTTGAAAAGCCTTGTGTATCAAGCACATGTTCCTGACCTCTCAACCTTAAAGGATCAAATAACGTTACATATCAGACTAATTAATGCAGATATGCTGCGAGCTGCCGTAGTAAATGTCGTGTACCGCATGCAGCTATTGGAACAGCACACTGGTGGTCATATTGAAACACATTTGTAATTAAAAATAAAACATTGTTTATTGTTGTTACTAAAGTTGGCTTGTACGGTATTTGTTCATTTGACAATTAGGTATTCATTGTTTTCTTGAAATAGGCGCCCCCTATGGCTACTTTTGGTACTATTTTTTGCAGAAATCGAAACTGCATGTTCCACTAACTATATACACCAAAATGTACTGCATTTGGCCTAATAGAATTCCCGCTAGCGAGCTCTGAACACCTCACGTTATTTCTTGCCCACCCGGTATTTCATACCATAATTCAGCATTGAAAGTTCCAATGAACCATAATGGTTCCACTAAACCAGGTTCCTTTAAACCAATTTCGACTATTATTAATTTTACGTTATATTCATTCATGACACCTCATTCCAAGTCGTTTGATATATTATATGCCATATTTTAGAATTGAAAGTTCCAATGAGCCATAATTGTTCCACTAAACCAGGTTCCTTGAAAACAATTTCGACTACCATTAATTTTACTTTATATTCATTTTTGACACATCATTCCAAATCGTTTGATATATTACATGCCATATCTTATCATTGAAAATTTTTGAGGGTGTCATTAGGGTACCATTAGAGCACGTGCCACTGTTTCGATTTCAACCATTTTCAAAATGGTTCATTCCCGGAAACATATTTATTAATTGGCGAAAATAGTAATTTATATCCGCTTCTATCTCGTCATTACCATTTGTTTGATATATTACTTAATATATCTCTCCATTGAAAATTGCTAGGCTGGAAAAAAGAGGTATCATTTGTGCACGTGCCAATGAACCGATTTAGATAATATTTGTAACTGGTTCGTGCCATGAACCATATTCAACGACTGACGAAAACAGATTTTGAAAATCTTTCATAGCCTCGGAGGAGTTTGAGTTACAGACACGCAGACAGACGGTCAGACAGACAGACAGACAGACACGTTTCCCCACACTGATAGCATAAAGCACCTTTCGGTACTTAATAAAGGAAGTACTTAAACGTAAAGGAAAATCAACTGATTATTAAATTCAAAAATATCAGTTGTGTCTTTTTTTGTTAACTAAATTAGCTAGTACACAGTTGGTGAAATCGCAATATTTTTTGCTCATTTCATGAACTGCACAACATCCTTGTACAATTCGTAAAATGTGCAGATTTTTACATAATTCATGAAATGGGTACAGCGGTCTCTGTTCATTTCTTGACTTTTATATTTACAGATAACCAAAGAAGGCTGGTTCTCACAGCTGCCACTGGCCCTATGAAGACTACTGCGACTGGGAAGCTCATTGGCACGCATCGACGCGACTTGTACCTGAACCCGGTCCGATAGGTGTGATACACAGAATACAGAGACAGAGAAAGTCTTTTTATTCTGCAGTGCGATCAGCAATTACGATTCAGCACTGCACAAGCTCGTAATGGAGTGAGAGCCTCAAATGAACATAGCTTTGTCTTGCTTTTCGAAACGCAGGCGATAATGCTTCCACAGAATTGTGTTACATTTTGTGTGGTGGATATCTGTTGTTCATTTTAAAAATTTGTTGGTTTCTTTTTAATTTTCAATTTAAAATATTCCAAATGTAAAAATGAAGTTAAATTATTTCAGATATTTTCATATTTTAGTTATTTATAATAAAAACTATAAGAAATAATAACTTTATATAATTTTATGTTTATGAAATAATTTCATCATTAATTTTATTATTTCTCTGTATATGTGTATTATATAATTCACTTCATTTCTAAAATGAATATACTTGTAAATAATGTGTATTTATTAATTTTTAATTGCATTTTATTCATTTATTTATTATTTATTAATATTTATTCTGAAATATTGTTAATTTCCTATTGTTATTTATTAATTTATGTATTAAATATATCTATTTTATTTCCTAAGATAGATGACTTTCTTATTTAATCTAACAATAACACGAATAAATTTCTAATATTTTCTTTATTAATTCAATTCTTTATTTCAATGCCAACATTAAATAGATCAAAATTTGAAAGTAAAGGGTTTATGAATGCAATTTACGTCACTAAGCTATAAAATTTACGTCATTTATGCATGTTACGTAATGACGTTAGTTTCTCGCGATGCTCGCAGGAAACGATATCTGAACGATACTTTTGCTTTTTCCTACTACTCCCACTGGTGTAGTAAGAATAAGCAAAAGTATCGTTCAGATATCGTTTCCTGCTATCACGGAATTACAAAGGCAACAATGGAAAATGTGTTAATGTCATATCTCGTTAGTACGAGGCCAACGAGAGACAGGCCAGGGCACTCAAAAATCACTTGATCATCGGGGTCCGGCCAACAATCCATCCTTCATTGTTTCCAACAAACGAAAAATTACTGATTGTTAAAATCAAGATGGAGACAATGAAGGATGAATTGTTGGCCGGACCCCGATGATCATGTGACTTTTGAGTGTCCTGGCCTGTTTCTCGTTGGCCTCGTCGTTAGTATTAAGGATCTCGAATTTTTCCTTTGTAACAATGGTTTATTTCTTTGCGTTTGTTGCTGTGTTCCTTTCTCGAGTGCTTTGGCTCGTTCCTCGTGTCTTGTGGCTTTAGTCTCGTGTTTTATTTTTTTTTCGGGAGCTTGGCAGTTGGATTTCTTCAGTCAAGTTTTTGAATTCAGGTGTTCGACTGGTCGTCGGAGACAAGCTGGTCTGCCGACCGATTCAGTTGCATTTTCGTCATGAATTTTGTTTTTACGTGAAAATGACAGTGTTAATTCATTTTACTTTGCTTTTCAGCGGAACTATCTTTGTTATCGCCTATGTGTTGGAGCGTCATGGAGCGCAACCTCAAGCATGCTTTGACTAAGCAGTATAAAAGGTTTTTCTTCGGTTGAGTTTTACTTTCAGCTTCCGGCATGTTCATGTTTGGATCCTCCGTCGATCATGGTCCGACTCCGAGCCGATTTTGGGTTGACAGTGCTCGCCGTTGTGGAACTGCGTGTGTTCCCCTATCCACGGTGTTTCCTTAGTTGACACGCCATAGCGCTGACCGTTTGCGTCTCCTTCATGTTTTGGCTCCTGCATCCGTTGCTGTTTCTGCGTCCTTCAGTCCGAGGTATCCTGTACAGGTCAGGTTTAGGTTAAGCTTTTCCCATTTACTTTCTTTACTAACCATTTAACCCTCTCATCTTTTCTCCCGTTATTATTATTAGTTTTCTTTTAGTTTCTTCCCTTCCTTGGGATGGCTTGCCTTCTCCTTTCTGCCCTGTTCTTTTTACCTTTTGCAGGTACCTCGGCTGGATGTCACTTCCTACTCGTCGTCATGCTCGCTAGTGTTCTATTTTCCCTGTCTTCTCCTCGTCGTGTTTTCGTCTGACTACTACGTCTCTAGAAGTTTCAGCCCGTCCTTTCGCCATCTTAGTTCTCAGTGTTCGTTTTGTCCGTTCTCTGCTGTCGTCTTCCCTTCGGTTCTTTGCGTCTTTTCCAGTTTCGTCGAACTGTCTTCTGCCATATAGTTATTTTCAAAACTTTGAGATTTGTTGTAACCCTTGTATTTATCTTTAGCTTGTATACTTTGATGGATTATCTATGTATCTACCTTTTTTCCTTTTTCTTTAATTGTGTAATAAACCGTGCATTTTTGTTTGGAATTTTCTTAGTGATAACTTTAACGCTTTGGGGCCTTGAGGTTAATGATTCGTAATTTTAATCTGTTCGGGGATGTAATTTTTGTTAAGAAGCTACCCACCTAATTATTAATACGCAAATTTTCTCGATTGGAAGTTAGGTTTTTTGGATTTTAGTCAATGGCTAAGGGTTGGGAAAGTTGTATTACATTTTCTCTTTCCATTAATGAACTTACCAAGGTATTTCAATCAACTCCTTTCCTTGTGGCTGTACGTGTCATCGAAAATGGCACGTAACACCACATACCTTCTTATTTTCAGTTTTGGTTGATTGTCATAAGTGTATGCAATTTGTTACTTTCAAAGTTTATTTTCCTAGTTATTGTATACATTTTCCCCTTATTCCTGAATTGTTTTGCAAATACAGTATCTAAATAGAAAATAACAAAAATATAATTTTCTTTATTTATTAAATACTTCTAAAATATCTCTAATAAAGGATTCAAAAATAATACAAATATTTTCAAACCATATAATTAATAAATCATTAAACTGTGTAATTAAAACCTTTACTTTCAAATTGCTTCAGTTTTTTTTTTCAAGAATAAATTGAAATTCGTGTGCTTAAAAATTACGTGAAATTTTAAATTTTATGAGCTTGGGTGATAAATATTATATTGGGAATTATACAGGGTGTTTTAAATAAAGTGGTTGAAAGGTGTCTTAAAGTCAACCAAGTTGTCAAGGTTGAAAGCCCAATGGGAGGCGGTTGAAAAATGTTTTATACTAACAAGGGAATCCCTCGAACATGTATGTCACAGATTTCCACCATATTGAAATACACTTCTTTGTAATGAAATTGCCCCACCCACAAGGAATTATCCAAATGAGCCAAAAGTAGGTATACAGCAAGAGATACATCTGAACACATCTTTATTACGTTATGGAGCCAAAACGTGCACTCGTTTGTACAGGGTGTCCCAACGGAAAGCGGTATCAGTAAGTTGTGGCGCCACCTCTAGCGGCGATGCATTGTTCCAGCCGCAGGTGTTGGTGATCATACAGGTGGCGAATGATCTTGGGGTACGTCTGCCCAGGCCTGGTGAACCTGCTGTGTCAGGTCATGGAGATTGTCAGGTGCTCAATTGGCAATAGGTCTGGGGACCTCGCAGGGCCATGGCAGGCAGTTGACATCATGCAGACATGCCATGCTCATGTTTGCCATGTGCGGTCTGGCGTTATCCTGTTGAAAGACTGCGCTGGGTATGGTGTGCAGAAAGGGCAGTAATACGGGCTGCAGAATCTCTGTGACGTACCGTGCTGCTGTCAGGGTGCCTTGGGTGGTGACTAAAGGCGTTCTGGTATCGTAGCCGATGGTACCCCAGACAATGATCCCGGGTGTTGGTCCACGATGGCGATACCGGATGCATTGTTCATTGGCACGTAACAATGGTCTGTGCCACACCCGTCCGCATCTGTCGTCGGTAGCCAAACAAAAGCGGGATTCATCGCTGAAGACCACCGGGCGCCATTCCATTCGCCAGCCCACTAATTCACGACACCATTGCAGTCGTATAGCGCGGTGCTCAGTTAAAGGAAGACACAACAATGAGATTTCCGCAGTTAAAAGTGAAGTTTCAGCAGCTGGTTCTATACTCTGTGGATGGCACGTGACATGCGGTGAAGCTATCTGCCATCCATAGAGTAGAAAAAACCAGCTGCTTAAATTTCTATTTTAACTGCGGAAGTCTCATAAACGGTTCGTTATCCGAACCATGTTTACGAGGGGTGTTAAAATGAAAAGTTACGAAACGTCGTAAAAACCAAACCGGTTGGAATTTGACATCTAAGGAAGAGAACGTTGTGTTCGGCGTGGCTGTGCGCATGCGCGAGCCGCTCTCACATGACGCAGGAAAGAATCGAGCAGTTGTGATTCTTCGAGCACGGAAAAACCATTAACAGCGACATGTACTGCGAGACACTCCGCAGCCTACGCAAGTCCATCAAGAGCAAACAGCCTGGGCTGCTCACGGACGGAGTGATTGTGCTCCACGATAACGCTCGTCCACACGTCTCCAAGGTCACAAAAAGTGTACTGGACAAGTTTAAGTGGGAGCAGATTGAGCATCCGCCCTACAGCCCGGACATGTCGCCCTGCGACTTCCGTCTGTTTGGTCCGCTAAAAAAACATCTCATAGGGAAGCGCTTCAACTCGGACGACGAACTGAAGGACACAGTGGAGGACTGGCTGCTGTCACAGCCACAGTAATTCTGGGAACACAGAATTCTTCGGCTCGCGAAACAGTGGGATAGTTGCGTTCAGGCCTATGGTGAATAAAGAATTCGATTATACTTTGAATAAATAATTCGATTATACCCCAGTGTCGTTTCGTACGTTTTCATTTGAACACCCCTCGTATATGAATTTTTGTTTTCGTCTCGCTGTGGAGAATCACCTTCAGAAGTTTGTGACAGGGGTTTAGATACATCCTATATGTCAGAATTTTTTAACTTGCCTGTTAAGCAGATCATTAGTTTTTTCCAGTACTCAGGTAGACTGGATTTCCTACTCATTCTATCTTCAAGATATTTTTCTAGCATATCTTTTACAGTAATTTGATTCACTTTCTCCAGATCAACATTGGACCATATGCCATCAGAATTACTAGAAATCTGATTCATATTCGTTTCTACCCGACTTTCTTGATCTGATCCATGATTAAATCTAATACAACGAGTAGCAGAAAAGGCTGCTTTAGGTGATTTTAAACACTTTTGTTTAAATCTTGGGTCTAAGTTTGTACTAACACACAAAAGTTCTACGCATTCTATATCACTAAAGCGCTCCTTAAGATTACAAGTTAACATATTTGAAAACAATGTAAGATTAGTGCTATTCATTTCAAGTAACCTTTCTTTCAAAAGATTCATCACAAGAAATATTTTTGAAATTAAAACCACGTTTTCAGTTAAGAATTTTACAGCGTTTAATTAGTTTAAAATGGTCTATATATATATAAAAAAGAAACTTAAATGGTTTATATCCATTTCCCAACAAGCGCTCAAACAAGCTATCAGTACTCTTTTATTTTCTGTGTCGATGTATTTTATTATGTATATTTCGTATTTGCGCGATTTTTTTTTTCAAAGTATCGATGATACTCGATCGTAGTCGATTCTCATAAATATTGGATATCAAAGTGTTGAGTATCGGGAAACACTATTGTGAAGTGTGATTGTGATTTTTTTTTCCTTCGTTTGTACGTACCAGATTTCTCCCCCAAATTCTTTCACACACTCGTTCAAGTAACGAAGTGGTGCAATGCATTTTCAATCATGTCCAGTCGTTTCTTGTTATTTATCTAGGCCCTATCCAAACTTACTTAAAAACGGTCAATCCGGGAAAATGTCTTTTGGGACCAGAATAGACGGGGGGAAACGATAGATTGAAGAACGATGGATGCGATAGATACAAGTATTTTTATTATCATGGTTTCAATTGCAGCTACGCAGGGACTATATTAAAAAATGTGATGCATTAAATATTTAAAATGTTTGCGTATAATTCATTAAATGTAAATACGATGACTCAGAAGAGTCGAGTATAATAGTTGAATACTGGAGCTACGCTTCAACATTGGTAATTAAAGTAAGAACGAGTCCCTCAGAAACGAGAGGCAGGCCAGGGACAGAACAGGAACAGTCCATCCTTCATTGTTCCCAACAAACGAAAAAACACTGATTGTTAAAATCCAAGATGGAGCATCTATCTCGTCACCCCTTCCAACTGGTAAGGGCAAGAAAGAAAAAATATTCCCTGTAGTTTCTATTAAAATACCCAAAAAGGTAATTCCCTGACGTGATAGGAGCTATCAATTTATATTTTAAAAATTTAATTATAATTTAATTAGTGTGAAATGGAGAGTTCTCTATACTATCCTTCTTGATGAAGCTGATGGAGGCCTTGCAGTACATATCGGGAAAGAAAACACACACAATTCCGACCGGTTTTGCCTTTTATTCCTGGCTTTATCAAGGATACAAATGAAGAGGCATGCAAGATATAAATGTATATAGACTAGCTTTTTTACCTGAGGTTGCTCGGGCTCTTTTTTGATGAAATATTGCAATTTCTGTGCGTGAATATTCAGAAAAAAGAACAGATGAAAAAAAAAAAAAAAACGGGTATGTTCTTAAGAACGCACGTCCAAAGTGGAAACTTCTATGGCGATTGTAATCGATTCTAAGTAATATACACAGGGTTAGCAAGAAATAAGTTTCACACTTCAGAGGGCTGTAGAATGCGTTTTATTGGTCCAAATGAGACAAAATTTGAACTACGAATAAAATTTGACATTTATTAAATAAAAAATTTTAGTTCAAAAATTCACCAATAGATGGCGCTTTAACACAAATGTTATTTCTTTACATATATGGAAAATGTGAAACATCATGTGCGTTACAGCGCATGCCTATTAAAATTACTCTTCGGATAAATGCTGATTACGGATAAAATTCTTAATTACTCATTATATGGATGCATGACATGTTACGATTTGTTTGATAGATTACATGCATGTCTTTGCATTGAAAGTTTCCAATGGTACCATAGAGCACGTGCCAATAAACCAATATCGAATATAATTAATTATTCATTCATACAAGGCAATCGTTGCGAATTGTTTGATATACAGGGTGTTTCATAATTGGTGTCCCGTCTTTAGGTCCAAATAACGGCTCAAGAGGAACAGGTGGGGGGAAAATGAATATTGATTATTTGGTTTTAATGTCCCCTAATTCAGAATAAAAATATTTCGCGTCCCTGGAAGTGAAGGGATAAATTTTGGAAATTTTAATTTTGTAGGGGTAGGGGTTAGACCCCATGTGTTATTTACAAAGTTGTAGAGCATCATGTAAAATGTGGGTTTAGCAAAAAACCCGGTGAAAAAATCTCATCCCCTGCCCTTTATCGAGTGGGTAAAGTGAAAGATATAGCTAGCTAATGTAGACAAAAACAGAAAAACTCATTAGAAACTTATTAGAACTTTATTACTTATTAGAATAAAGTACATTTGAAAATGAATGAGAATGAATGAGTTTATTAGCTTTTCAGGGTAACGACTCATTCATTCTCATTAATTTTCCAAATGTAGGCCCTACTGTTTTCTAATAAGTATGGTTTTTGTCCACATCGGCTAGCCATACCTTTCACTTTACCCACTCGATAAAGGGGGCAGGGCATGAGATTTTTTCACCGGATTTTTTGCTAAACCCACATTTTACATGATGCTCTACAACTTTCTAAATAACACATGGGGTCTAACCACGGCCTTCTAGATACTACCAGGCCTGAACATGGAAAAGATAAAACATTATTACGTCAAACTGGCTATTACAAAAGTTAGTTCTACGTCACAATCTTAGTGCTTCAACAATACAGTATTGACGTCATGTTCAGGCCTGGTAGTTTCTAGGAGGCCGTGGTCTAACCCCTACCCCTAAAAAATTAAAATTTTCAAAATTTACCCCTTCACCCCCAGGGACGCGAAATGTTTTTATTCTGAATTAGGGGACATTAAAACCAAATAATCAATATTCATTTTCCCCCAATCTGTTCCCCTTGAGTCGTTATTTGGACCTAAAGACAGGACACCAATTATGAAGCACCCTGTATTACATACCATATGTTAGTAATGAATTTGTAAGGGGCTATCATGGTGGTACCATTAGTGTATGTGATATTGTTTTTGAGAAATACCGTGTAAACAGTGCTCTTCCTCTCGCTTTGAAGATCATGTGTGCACAATTTCATCAAGATCGGAATAAAACTGTAGATTTGTATAAGAGACAAATAAATATACATACATATATCGTGTGTTTCAAAATTTCCCGAACGCAGGAGATGACTTTCTCTGCATAACGTACTGTTGTGCAGGTATGCTGAAGGGCTGGTAGACAGGAGCCACTGTCTCTCAAGCTCTTTTTTTCAATTTATGGATGCTCCCAGCTATTTGAATCCCGCTATTTATTTTACATAAATGCAAATACGCGAATATGAGAGTGAAATAAAAGGTTAAAGTAAAAAATACTAGATTATTTATTTATAAAATCTACGGTATATGGTATTAAGCTTATACCGGTACAGTAACAGTTTAAAAAGCGTTTATTGCGTGAAAACAAACAAATGAAATACAGTACGAGGGGATTTGACATTGCACAATGCCGCCGACGAATTCCGTGCCCGACATCATGACCGCTCGAAGCTTTCAACAAGTACTCTTTCGACTCTGGCGAAACGATTTCGAGAGACAGAAAGTGTTGTGGACAGACAACGGCAAGGTCGACCACGTACAGGGACAGGTCCGCAACAAACGGCGTCCGTTGTAGCAACGATTGGGGCTTGGAGCGTACTATCGATGCGTGCCGTTGCACACGCCCTTCAAATCAGCCACTCCTCGGTGTGGCGCATCTTGCATGGTTTGAAGTTCCACCCGTTTAAGATGCAATTTCATCAAGAAATAACAGACGGTGACGAGGATCGCCGAGTGCAATTTTGCGAGATAATGATGAACAGATGCCATGTAGATGCTGCGCTATCCCGTCGTATTTGCTTCACCGTCGAATGCACGTTCACTTTGCATGGGGAGGTAAATCACCACAACTTCCGTTACTGGTCCGACTGCAATTCACATAGGATGGGTGAAGGCCACACCCAGCGTCCTCAGAAAGTAAACGTCTGGGCAGGCATTATGGGCACTAATCTCATAGGCCCCTTTTTCATTGACGGAACACTGGATGGCCCCAATGCCTTCAACTGTTAGAAGACGAGGTTGGTCCAGCTGTTCCGAGGCAGCAGGCGAAAACGACTTCTTGTTCCAACAGGATGGGGCTCCTCCCCATTACGCCGTCTCTGTACGCCAGTATCTGGACGAAGTATTCCCTGACCGCTGGATTGGCATAAGAGGGAGCATTGAGTGTTCGCCTCGATCCCCGGATCTTTCCCCGCTTGGCTTTTTCTTAAGGGGCTATGTTAAGCACAGGGTCATCGAGACACGCCCTACAAGCATTAACTAACTGAAGGAAAGAATTAGGCATTAATTTAATTAGGATTTATCGGAACAGAGAAAACTTGTTTTCAGAATTTCTCCCATTCTAAATCTTTTTACATATATTGGTTTGTCTCTAAATGGAACCATTTTATATGCAGTCAAGTGTATACTTAACCATTTCAGCAAGAATTTTCTTGAAAAAGCAAAGACAATAAATCGATTCCGAAAGAGTCTTTTTCGGTTCAACATTTGTCGCCTTTAAAATTAAATTAAACTTCGCTTGGAGTTCTACAGCACAGTCATTATTAGTAAAATTTACTGCGACAAAGAGGCAGAGAGAGCTTTACTACCAATATCACAGAGAGCTTTGATTATTTTGCTTCAATTTATAATTGAACTTTATTGCGTCGGAGTTTCTTCTGTAAATTGCACTTTTTTATGAAATTTTAAATATCCATCTGTCAAGAGCGGAATCGTAAGGGGATGAAACAAATCGTTTTAATGTCCACATTATAAATATAATTTATTAAATGAAAATTAGTGTAAACTGAAGAATTTCACTTAAAAGACATTATAACTCGAAAAGCATGATTATCTTTGAATATAAATGTTTTAATTAACGACGTCGCCGAAAAAACATTTTTGTACGAAATATTGTAAAAGCGTTTACCTGTACACATTTTAACATGTAATATTTTAATATCTATTATTATATAAAACTTTTATTACGTATTTTGTTATTTTGGATGCGTTGATGATGGCAACACAATTTAAAGTAAGGACGAATTTTATCAGTTCGGCTAGCAATTTATTGCATATTGAAATTCACCGGTCTCCTGATTCATGGTCATAAAATTCTTCAATTTAACATGGGCATTCCATTAACAGGCGAACTCTTATTAATTGAAATGTAAAGCGGATAATCCCGTTTAGTACTCTCTGAACTTGAATGCACGTAATTTACACATTTTCTTCTATGCCAGAGAAAGTAATATACCGATACCTTCTGCGAAATCGCCTAATTTAATTGTGGAAAGAAATGGAACGTCCTATTTTATATTTGATGCCAATTCCTCTCCTCAATTCAATAGTCTAAACAAGATGTAGCTGTAGGTAGAACATAAAATTTTCCTAGTTTTATTTATTTTTATAGTTGCTAATCCCTGTAAAAATATGAGAGCCTTATAAAACTGTCACCATATAATTGATCTAATATTTAGGCACATTGTGTATAAGTTTTTATGAGGATGGTGATTCTGGAAACTGGGTGTGGCGGACTTCCGTTTTAAAAATGGTTTCTGGCGCCAGTAACCTTGATTAAAATCTGGATTACGGCCATAGAAATTTCGAACAAAATGCAGTTTTGAATATATTCATCGACAGTCTCTGCAGACACAAGTAGGAATACAAAAGAGGAAAAAGGCGCTTTCTGGGTTCCATTTGACGAAGTATTTTTCGAAAGAACTTCTTTTTCTGCAAATTATAAATTTTTTATATTGTATAAAACGCATTTTTATATGTTTCCTAATTTTTATATAAATTTTTGATAATTGTTTGCACTTTTTTTGTTGACCAGTATTGGTCTGGTATTTTTGTTTGTATTATTATTATTATTATTATTATTATTATTATTATTATTATTATTA
>JAHWFO010016894.1:2215319-2297117 GCA_023313115.1 Rhysida immarginata
TATTATTATTATTATTATTATTATTATTATTATTATTATTATTATTATTATCTTTTTTTTTCTTTATTAGTCTATTTTATATGTATCATTAACCCCGTTTTGGGCTTTGGCCTGTTGGGGGGCAACAAAGGGCTTCATCTTCCGGATTATCTGGCAGATTGTATCCCTGCTGTTGCTACATTATTATTAAATTATTATTATTATTATTATTATTATTATTATTATTATTATTATCTATTTATTTGAATATTGACTTTGTATGTTGACTTTTTATTTGTTCTTAATAAAGGCCAAAAGTTATCTTGGTGTTAGCTAGTTGTAATTTATTACTTGTCACGAAACTTTATAGTATTTTCATTATTTACCTCGAATATAAATCGCGTGTAAGTCATATGAAAGATTCACTGTTCTAACTGGATCCACTTCAAAGATGACCTCCTCGTCATCTTGGAAACGGCGTACACATAGCGTGCTCTTCATGTTTGGAAAAAAGTCGCCGGGTGCCAAGTCAGGTGAGTCGGGCTGATGAAGCCGTAAATTCGTAATCATGAATCACCGCAGTCACTTGTGCTGCATGTGCTGGAGCTCTGTCATGCAAGAGCAGCACTCCTCTGGAGTGGTTTCTGTGCCGTATGATGTTGATGGCTTTCTATAACTTTCGCGGCAGTAATCTCTCTGATCGCCTGTCCTTTCTGGTTGCAATTGCTTATTAGGGCCCCCTTGGAGTCCCAAAAATGCCGAGCTCCAATGTTCTTCCCGTATAACAGCTGGGTCCGCGCCTTCTTCGGAGGCGGGGAATTGATGTGCTTCCAATGTTCGCTCTGGATCTTTGAGCATTATGATTCAAGGTTACCGGGTTCACCAAAAATATCTGAAAAAGAGTTAACGAATTTCTTGCCACACGTCAAATGTCATGGAAACACTAGATGACTGGATAAGCCAAATACAGGGTGGATACAAAAATGAGCACCCCCTTTTTTTTTTTTATTTTCGTAACCGAAGCAGATATGTCAATTTTGATGATTCCAATGGATAGGAAGTTGTGGGTAACCTATCCCATGGTGCATTTTCATCATCCCAAATATGCAAATTTGGACACATTCAAACCCTATCTTAAAAACCGTAACAGATACTCGAAAAATTCCAATTGAAGACTTGTTCAGCATGACATTCCGAACAAAGCAAAAACTTTTTTTCCAAAATCCAATGAACGGATCACCAACAATCACAATTATTTGTAATTTACAAACAGCCACAGTGCTTAAATAATGTTACTCTAAAGTTAATCATAAATGTGCTCAATGTGAATTGTTCTGTCTTCTGTCTTCTGTATGCTCACACATGCCTTTTATTTGGTTTTCCTCATGAAAGTGAATGTGTATTATGGTAATTTTTGGTAATGTCTTGATTTACATGTTGAACATTCAAATGTCTTTATGAAGTGCATAGGGAGGAATTCCATGCTGAATTTTTCGGAATGTAATCATAGAATGTAATCAACACGGAATGTAATCATAGATCAGCGATAATTAAAGCTGGGTGCTCGATGACTGAAATCACTCGTTTCTTTGGATATTCGAGATCCACTGTTACGACATCGCACGAAGGTACGAAGCCGTAGACAAGTCTGAAGTAGGTTCTGCTAACTCAGCACGGCGACATCATTCAAAAGAGAAGCATAAAAGGAGTAAAAGAGTTCATTTTGGAGTCCAGATTTGAACCCCTGGATGGAGCATTATTAAAAGGGTATTTAATAAGTCTAGACATTCCAACGTCGCATCTCTTCAAGCCGGTGTGGAAGCAGCGTTTGTAAACTTCGATAAGGACCATTTGAAAAAAGAGAATGCAAACACTTTCAACGAAGAATCCGAGGAAGTGATCGCTGCGAGAGGGGGTTATACTGAGTAATAAAATTCAACAGGACCCTTGAAATATAATACCTTTTTTGTGTGGAATTGCAAGTTTTATCTTCAAATAAAAAAGGGTTTTGCGAACTATTTAATTTGTCCGGATTTTGTTGTCACAAAGGTTACATATAGGATATCTCCAAAATAAAGAATATTTAAATGTTGCAGACTGAAAATACACATACGAGATGAATAAGTATAATATAACGATATTATAGCTTTCATTTCAAATAGGAAAAGCAAAAAATATTCAAATTGATGCCCCTCTTGAGCTATTCAACTGTATTCTACATCTGCAACATTTCAATATTCCCCATGAGACCCGACTTCTGAGACACCCTGTGTAAATTTCAAGAATATTCTCGAATCGTCAGATACGGTATGCATCTGTTTTTCAAAGTTGTTAATTTTTCATGCATGCCTTACATGCATTTAAATTGCAGAAAATGGCTTGCTCATTTTCTAGATTCAAAAAAACTCGTAATCGTTGTAGTCTCCATTGTGATGAGGTGGTCGCGCAAAAGGTTGTCCCAAAGGTTCTCTGTGACAATATTTTGAAGACTGTGTGAGCAAATGTAGCAACATTAATCTGATGGAATAATGCCTGCAAAATGATACAAATGGTGTCATGGCTGATGTGAACATTTCGCATGTTCTGTTTCACTGTAATTCTTCTGTCTTCGAGGACTAGTGCCGATTTGCGGCTCCTCGCTAATGAAATGCCGCCCAGGGCGGTAGTCGTCTTCCAGGCTGATCTGTTCACTGTTCACGTGTGGCGTTTTTCCCTTCAGATGCAGCAAAGCGTTTGACAGCTAACGCACTGATTTTTACCAATGGACTGCGCCTTCTTGGGTTTGGTGCTCTGACCGCGAAACAAAGCACTGGTTAAATAAGTTTGGGCGTCTCTGCACTAAGTGGTCACACTACTACCATTGTCGTTTCACTACTGTGCCTGGACTTCCATAGATACTTTATGACCGATCTTCGTTAAACTCATATGAAAATTTGGTTTTAAATTTAGAATGTATTAATGAATAAAATGTGCCAATACTAACAATGTGTCGTACATGCCAAAATAAACTTAAATGTGCATTTAATTAGTATCGAATATTCGAATTAGAATCGTATAATTAACAATGAGATTATGTCTAAGCTAAAACCAAGTTCATCACCGAAATAAGCACACCGGACAAAAAATTAGTCACCTACTGTTAATAGTCCGTTTCCTATCCCTTCGCTTTAATTATAGCTTTAATGTGCTTGGGTATTGACAGTACGAGTGTCTTTAGATAATCTTTATCTATCTCCAAACATGCTGCATACGATTTATCCCACAGGTCGTCGATGTTAGTCGGATGGCAATTCTTCCGCTTAACAAGTTGCTCCAGGTGGTCCCACAAATTCTCTATAGGGTTCAGATCTGGAAATTTGGCGGGCCAGTCGAATTACTGCATGGTCTGGTCATGCTCGTCGAACCACTCCTTCACGGATCTAGCCCTGTGAACCCTGCCGACATCGTCCAGATGATAGACATCCTTGATACAGATGATAGCCGCCATCCAGAATGTCTGTTAAACGATAGTGATGCTTGGTTAAATCTGTTACTAATTTCAACGAGTGGTCCTTTTCATTGTACTGAAAACTAACCCACAGCATTATAGAGCCACCACCCGCATGCACCACACTTTGGACACAATCCGGGTGAAAGGCTTCATTGCTTCTTCTATGCACACTACGTCGAGCGTCATTCGAATAAAGACAAAACTTTGATTCATCCGACAAATATCGGGTTCCCAGTCATCTACAATCTAGTTCTGATATCGCTTGCATCACCTTACATGAGCTTTCTTGTGAGCTGGAGTGAACTTCGGACGTTTATGAGGCACCAGATGTCCATTCTATGCGGACCATTATTGATTTTCTGCAGCAGTTCTTGCCTGGTTTGAAAGCGGCTGGACGTGACGAGGCGCGATATTCGTCTTTGGTCCCGTTCAGTCAGCATTGACTTCCGACCACTGTTTCGACGGTTGTTGCCACTCGAGGTGTCTGCGGCCCATTTCTTGAACTCACGGATGACCGTGCGCTTTGATAGTTCTTGCACGTTTAGAATATTTCCATAGGCTTACTTTTTTCTTCCGTTTTTCATGTAATGTCTTTAGTAGTTTGCTTTTGTTGTGATTGTTCAAAATTTAGACTGGATTCCTGCTTCAAGGCATAATTCCTGAAAATAAAAGGAAAAACTTATAATCCACAAGAAACTTCTGATCACCTTGGAAAACAAACTGTCCAAACTATTAATTGCTAACAAGTAAACATAATTAAGAACTTATTGGTTTGCTTATTACAAATGAAAGGTTTCACACTTAGAAAGTGCTTTCTTGTAGATGAGAGGCTTTGCCTTTTTCTTTGGGGGGGGGGGGTTAGTTTCACAATATACTGTTCCTACTATAACAGCTACAATTCATCAAAGGTAGCAACATTTAATAAAACTCGTAAATTCATTATGTCGCTGAGCACAAATGGTTTGGAGATTTAGTTTTATCATATACGGTGGTGGCCAAAAATTTAGCACCTATATTGGCTTAGGTTGTTTGTTACCAAAAATTCTTAACTAATTACAAAATAAATTACACCAATAAAAGAAATAAGTGTGAAATGATCCAACAAATAACCACTCATGTTCAATTCTAAATTGAAACAATGAGATAATTTTTTTTAATCCTTTAGGTGATTTTCCTATGGACAAAAATTTAGCACCATATACAGAGTAAATAAATAAGACATCATAGAATCAGTATTTGGTTGGGTAACCAAAGTTTTAATAACGGCTATACATCCTCTGTGCATGGATTCCACTAGACGTTTACATCCGATCTTCTGGAATGTTGTTCCATGCTTATTTGATGGTGTCGCATAGTGTAAGAATACTATTGGGTTTTTTCTTTAACAGCCCTTTTGACATTAATCCATAGCATTTCTGTGGGGTTCAAATCTGCTGACTGAACAGGCCATCCAATAACACAGGCCATGATATGATTTATGTACAACCATTTCTTGACAATTCTGCTGTATGTTTTGGGTCGTTATTGTGCTGGAAAGACCATATAAGCGGCAGATTATCATCGGCATAAGGAAGCATAATGTTCTCAAGGATGGATTTGTAAACAAAACGATCCATGATGCGATTTATGTGATGGATTGGGCCTACACCATGCCAGGTAAAACAACCCCACATCATCACATTTCCCCCTCCATGTTTCACGGTTGGCTGTAATCACTGTGGCTTGTATGTTTCATGTTTATTATGTCTGATGTACTTTCTGCCTTCACATGCAAAGAGCTGTACCTTTGTCTCATCCGACCACAACAAGTTTTTCCACTGTTGTGTTGTCCAGTTGAGATGGGCACGAGCAAAAAATAACCTAGCTTACCTGTTCTTTAATATCACAAGAGATTTCTTTCGTGCCACCCGCTCAAACAAACTAAACTGGTTTAATCGTCGACGAATAGTACGAGATTTAATGCTAACGTGATGATGAGCAGACAATGAATCATCGTTGGAAGTTAAGGATGTGTTCTTTTTTGGAGAGACGATGAATGATGCGGTCGATGTGCGGGGTTAGTTTTTTTAGGTCTTCCTGGTCTTGAACGATCTCGGACAAAACCAGTGTTGTTGTACCGCTGAATTGTACGTATACAACATGATTTGCTGCAGTTAACAATTTTGGCAATGACATCAAATGTTAGTCCTTCATTGCGTAACCGTCTAATTTGTTCACGGATTTCTAGCGATATGTTTTGTCGTTTTCCCATGACTGCTGGTTAAAACATGTAAAAGTGAAATTAAAATTGTTTTTTATACAATTTGTATATTAAAATACAACAAACTTACAATGCATAACCCACGTTTAAGTCGCAAACACGTTAGGGTGCTAAACTTATGTCCAGCCAATTACTTAAATATTCTGAAACATGCTCCCCTTTTCAAAGTGTATCCTCCAAAAAATTATGTTTTTAAACATACTTTGTTTCAGACAGTCTCATTTATTTTGTAGCAGGGTTGGAATTAACTTTGAGCCTTGATTTTTCAAATATTGGCAATATTTTTTAGAGCTATTTGGTTGGTGCTAAATGTTTGGCCACCAATGTATCCCGCCACGTGAATTACCGTAAATTTTCACATGACCATCCACAGCATGTTAAAAAATTTATAACATTTTCCAGGATAAGAAAATATAATAAGTAAATATTTTTGCTAGTATCATTATAAAATAGTGTGCTTTAAAAAATCAAACATCTTATTTTTCACGTTTACATAAACAATCTATTAAAACATTCTATAAATAAAATATTACGCTAGACCATTTAAAATGTGTTGTTGTTTGTTTCCAACAATTTGTCACGTATCTTTTTCTTTCTACATATCCGTTTTTCCAAACCACCTTCCTCTAGAATTTTTTAGCGTGTCTCGCCTATCTTTATTGGCTTTCGAGGCCCGAGCACTAAAGATAGCGTCTTCCAGATAATGTCGCCTTTTCCTCTTTGCAGGCAGAGACACCATATAAACAGTGACAGTGATTTTAAGCTTTTGCCAACTGCAGTGTTTATCTAACTCGCTTTCCTTCATCAATTTTTAAGCGCTTTTCCTCCCCTCTTGGCACAATTCCTTCGCTGCCATTCTCCAGCAGCTGCTCCAATGTGAAGTGAAGAAAGATAAAATTCCCGGTTTCTCATTCACCTTTCCACGTTCTTTTAATAGGAAGAAAATTGTTGAAGGGTGTGTCTTCTGTTTTACTTCGGGGCTTTTTAAACATAACCACTTTTTTATAATTTTCCTTATTATTTGGTTTTATAATAAGAATGGGTGATTGCTGTTTAAAAATTTAAATTTATTCTTGGCGAATATCTGTAGGCAAATTTTAAAGTTAAACTTGAGGGACTCAACCATGAAATTAACAACGGTTAATAATTTTACTAAAAAAAAAATAAAAACAAAGTGTTGATGACATCTTTCTTAAAGCAAAATTCTAAATGAAAATAAATATCCAAATCACAATTAAACAAAACGCAAAAATATTGAAATGAAGTGAATGCCTAAAGCACAACAGGAGTGTTAATTTTTTACTGAGATTTTAAAATTTGTTGTGCATTTAGTTATTTGAAATTACGAGGGTCATACATAAAGCCTTGAGCAACAATTTTTTTTTTACAATTTTTCACAATTTATTAGTATAGAGAAAACAATTATATCATCCTAATCCACCAACAAATTAACATTACAGGCAGTGTTGCCAGATTTAGTAATTTTTTTAAAGCCCTTGTCCTTTGTTGTACATTGTTAAACAATGCAGAAAACAATGAAAATAAGGACAAGCACTTTAAAAAAATTACTAAATCTGGCAACACTGATTACAGGGTGTATCTATACATTTGTTATAAACGTCGGAGGTGATTTCTGGGATCAAAACAAGAAACAACGTCCCTATGAGCAAATGTTCTACGCGACGGCGGTTACAGGATGCACAGTGGCCACATCATAGGAGATGCTCAGTTCCACCATGAATAACAATGCATGCGTGGACAACGCTTCAACTTGGACGGGTGAAGCCGCTCGAAGATACACGCATCTTGTCGAACAGCTGTATAGGCGTTATTGATACGCTCTTCCAAGTCGTTGCATACACCACATTTTTCATTTATCCCCACAGATAAAAATCCAGTAGATTAAGGTCAGGAGACCGAGCAGATATTTGCAGCTGATCTCGACACCCGATCCACTGTCGTGTCGTCCAAAAACACTCCTGTACACCTCATGCTGATGACGTGAATGAAAACAATTGTAATTTGTGTAATACGCATGTAACTACACTTGTGTCCAAAAGTTAAGTATAATTGCAAAAAATAACATTGAAAAGATTCAGATCCAGAAAACGACAAACGTAGGTATGTAGCTTTCATGTAAATCAGTTTGACGTTTAAACCAGTGTTAATTCACGATCGGATTATCTCAGAAATGCAAATTTATCAAAGTGATCAGAGTGCAATAAATACAGTAGAGTAAACATACGATCATATTATAACACTATGTCGGGTCCGGCAGCCATATTGCTCATCGGGAATTTCAGGCTTGACGTAATTAATTAGTTCCTTAAATATTAATTTTTAATTATTTTTGCTAAAGAGAGCAAAACCGTTATTAGACGATAATTATATCCTTCAAGGGTTCTTGACATATAAAAAAGGTACAAAAAGTTGGCTTGAGGTTTTGTGGAAAGTTTTCATGGGTTAGAACAGTGTTTCCTAAACTAGAGTTCGCAACATCTTTCAGAGGGTTCGCCAACATTTTTCTGTAAAGGCGGATTATTGTATTGTATTCATATATGTTTGTATATTTATAAGTTAGTGGTTCGCACCACTCAGATTTTTGTGTATGGGGATCGCGAGCCGAAAACGTTTGGGAACCGCTGGGTTAGAACATAAATCACAAATCCAGATGTTACAAAGAATTGCTCGAATACCTGAGGGGATTCTGGGATCTTTAAATGGGCAAATGACACCAAATCGGAAGTTAACTCCATATACTGTAGTTTTAAATACTTTCTTTTACTAAATATCAATCTTATTTTTTTTCTTTCATTTAATAAAAAAAATCATACTTTAAAGGCCACTTCCGGTAATATAAATTCAGTTTGAATTTTCTCAAAAACTCCCGCAAGTCGTCAGCTTATGTCGTCAGCTTAGCCAAACCCCTAGCCCACGAGAAAGACAGGCCCTGGCGCGGAAAAGTCACCTGATCATCTTAGTCCGAGAAACACTAAGATGATCAGGTGACCTTTCCGCGCCAGGGCCTGTCTTTCACGTGGGCTACGAGCCAAACCGTGACCACCGAGAGAGAAGGTGTCACGTGGATTTCGCCAGAGTAGGACATTGACGAAAGTGAAAGGAGTGGATGACGCGTTAATATTACGTAAGATGAAGAGAGCCACTCCGAAAGCGACGCGAGAAGAGAACGAGAAAAGAAGCAGAAGGGACCGATGGCTCGAACGCGAAAGGTCGCGGGATCGTTTTCGCCCAGGAGTGGAGGTTAAGTTGCCCACGAGCGTCAGGCGAACGAGACGAAAGAGACGCGGCAATGAAAACAAAGAACGTCCCCGCAAGGTGAGCGAGTCAGCGACGGAAGCCGCTCACGGGGGAGTTTTCGTCGTCGAGCGTCTGCCAACGGTCGGCGAGGGAGAGAGCGGCTTATGTAATCCTATCGTAAGCGAGTTGGAGAATGTCTTCGCCGCTAAACGTGACGACGAGGATTGGGAGAGTCGCCTGCCATTGAGGCTGTACCGAGAAGCAAGCCCCGACGTCGCCCACGAAAGGAGAGAGGTTCAGCCGTCGTATGCGTGCTTCCCGCCGTCAGCGAATGAACCGGTCCCGACGGAAGAAAACGACGCCCGTCTCTTAAATCTTCGTTACCAAAGGTACGAACGAACTTTCACTTGCTTTGAGTCCCCTAACAGTAGTATCCATAGAGCAGCCCTTAACGTTACGGTGCTCAGCACTACCGTTACGGGGGCTCAACTAAGACTTTTCCGTAGAATTTTTAAAGAAGATGCCGGCGAGCTAAACGTTGAAGCTTCAGTTACAGGCATCTACCCCTTTTTACTCGGAGCGTACCTCATGGGTGAGGCCGGAGGTTTCATCACGAGAAGCCGAGCCTCAGAACTATTAAATTAACTTCGAACATTATCTTCAATTCCCTTTTCGTCGCGGGATTCTCTTTTCGACGGAGCTTTTCAGCACGTGCGAACGCAGTTTCGTCTGACGACGAGAATTTGACGCCCACGAGCCTGGAGAGGTGTAGAAGAGAGTTCAGAAGCGTTGTCTCGACATTTTCTACTATTCGCATGTCGATTTGCTCTTCAATAATGTTTACCCTATATTCTTTCTGAATATTCATTTCAGTGCCAGTGGTGTGTCCACGTAGTCAAGTAGTTTCATAGTTATTTATCTTCAAGCGACGAAGACTACGTCACTTGTGATTTATAGCTGTATTGTGAAGTAATATTGTGGTGCTACATTCTCTGTTCGCCTACAGTGATAAAAGTGTGTTACTCCACATATAAAATTTACTATCTACAAAAAGTGTTTTGCATTCCGAATAGATTTGTGTATACATAAGTGTATTGCAGCCTTTATAAATCGCCGGTTACGTAAGAGCATGTTATAAATTTTGCCTCAGTATTTGTTCTTATGTGAGCAGCGTTCTTTAATGGTGTTGTGTGTGTCATACCGTTATTCTGATGTGCTACATAATTTGTGTATAAGTGTACCGAGGAGCGTATTTGTGTTTGCCTTCCTCATCCGCACGTCGGTTAAATCCAAACAGTGTTTCGACGGGCAGCTCTCGTGAATCCTGTCATTTCTTTCTTACGTCACAGAGCTTCCAACATCCATATCTTGCAATAGTTCGCCCGGACGTCTCGGCGAGATAACCACAGCCTCGTCATTCGTCGGGTATTCATCCCTTCATCGTATCCAGAGCCCCATTGCTTGGATCTCATCTTTCCGCTTCCTCGAGCTACATTTGTCTACTGTCGTCTCGGCGAGATAACCACAGCCTCGTCATTCAGCAATATCTCATTTCCTATTCCATTTACCATTTGGAAGTCTTCACATCAACTATGTATTCCCGGACTTGACGTTTTAAACCCGTTTCAACAGAAGTCACGTGTCAACTTTTCATGTTACCGAACTTTGACCGAAGTCTTTTCCATTTGTGAGTGTATTCAAACTCAGAGGCGCAATCAAATTTATTTCCTTGGAAAAAAGGAGAACTTTTGGACTTTCAAATATTTCGTTTTCATTATACTTCCACTGCAGAACAGTTATCTTTATTTACGTTTATTTTTTCAACAACATTAAGTGGCAGCGCCACCTATTATCATTTGAGTTTAAACAGTTTCAATAAAGTCTTTATTAAAACTAATAAACTTTGCTCGTTCCTATCTCTTGTTAAATTAAACTCTGCAAAATCCACATGACAGAAGGCCTCCGCAATGAAACTGAATACATTGTTGCATCACATAGATAGTGCATTGTTATTCGTATTTCTACCAATAATAAGCCTTGAATTTGCACTATCTATGATGATGTAACAATGTGTTCAGTTTCATTGCGGAGGCCTTCTCTCTCGGTAGTCACGGCCAAACCGAGGCCAAAGAGAAATACAAGGTTCTGACGCGGAAAAGTCACCTGACAGTCCGGCAACAATCCAATTCATTGTTTTCAACAAACGCAAAAAATAGTGATTGTTAAAATCCAAGACAGAAACGATGATGATAACATTGTTACTCAGATTTCTATAATCAGGTAACTTTTCCGCGTCAGGGCAACACCTCTTAAAGATATAGTCTTATAATCCCCTGATCTGTGCACAGGTACCGAATTCCATTGTTGTAGTCCAACAATTGGATTTCTGTATTTACTGAACAGTCGTTTTTTGCCCCCTCTATTGCATGAATTTGGCTACAGCTCAAACTTAATTATTTTAAAGATCGTACAACGTAACAAACCTGCCAGCTACTATTACCATGGTCTATAGATATTCATGGTCTTCGAGGTTCGGCCATTTTCCATTGTTTCGAGAGGCTAAGGAAAACAGATTGCGCCAGGTGCCGCATAGATCGAACTAAGGCCGATCGCAACCTGCAATAGAGATTTTCATTGAAACTGAATATGAAAGTAAAGTTTCTATCTGCTGATAGGGCGGCGCTGCAGGCGCAGTTGGGCCGATTGTACATGCAGCGCCACTTTTCAATAGAGTTCCCGCCCTACCGGGAGCTAGAAACTTTAGCTTCATTTTAACAATGGAGCTCAATGACATGAATTCTATAGACCGTGCTATTACGTGTTCAGCAACAAATACGTAACATTAGCTGACAGTTTTGTTAGGTTGTACGATCGTTAAAATGCATTGTTATGTTTGAGATTTCAGTGAACAGGCCTTGTCTTTAGGAGACGTTGATAACAATACCTTTCTTTAATGATGTAACAATGTGTGACGTTTCCGTGCAGAGGCTTTCTCTTTAGGAGTGTTGGTCAAGGCCTGTCTTTCTAGTTGGCTTTGAGCCAGACCACAAATTACTTATTACACAGATGCGACAATCAGTTGTTAGTAGTGAGAACTGGATGACTCATTGTTTTGACATCATCGATTGTAAGCAATCCCCCTGACTTTCGCTGGCTCTACTAGTTTATCGTATTTAATAAAAACCATGAGTCATGCAGTTTCAACATATCTTTTTGGAAATTTACATACATAATTCTTTATTAAACATCAAAATACATGTAAGAGCGCCCCTGGCGAAAGCCATCCAGTTTCCACTACTAACAACTGCTTGTCGCATCTGTATAATAAGTAATCTGTGATCAAACCGAAGCCGACGAGATTTACGTACATGCCGTGGCGCGATTCACAACCATGACCTCCTCTATTATTCTATAGTAATAATGGAGGTCATGTCACAACACAGGCCCGACGAGATTCACAGGGCCTATAAATGTCGTCGGCCTTAGTTTGGCTCGTAGCCCTCGTGGGCTACGGTTTGGCTCGCAGCCGACGAGAAAGACAGGCCGCGGCACTGAAAAGTCACCTGACCATAGTGGTCTGAACAACAATCCAACTGCCATTGTCTCCATCTTGAATTTTAACAGTCAGTGTTTTTTCGTTTGTTAGAAACAATGAAGGTTGGATTGTTACTCGGACTAGTATGGTCAGGTGACTTTTCAGTGCCGGAGCCTGTCTTTTTCGTCGGCTACGGGTTTGGCTGAGATGACGTCACGCACAGCTGACGTTTTTGAATGAAAGGGGCCCCAATTTCGCTTATTTGTTGCCTCTTTCTTAAAAAAATTTGTAATATTTTCCCAAAAAATTGTTGTTTTCTTTTTTTTTAATGATATATTCTTTCTGATTATTTATTATTTCGATAGGGATATTTTTGTGTCATTTGCCCTTTAACTGAACGAAGGATCGTGATTAGGAATTTTACATTCAGGTGATACTGTATAGCATTTCTAACTTTAGGAGTTGAAATCGATGTAGAAGGAGAAAGAACTGCAGTCGGGTTATTGATCCAATCAAGATTATTCAAGGGTTGGACAAAATAATAGAAATGCCTCAGGTTACCTGTATCTGATATTAATGACGTTGTCTCTAAGCTCATCGAGCCGCACTAGTCTATTTTGGTCATCGAGATCTAATATTAATGGAGAGACACCAGCAGAGCTATTGTGTCACAAAAAGTGATGCTCCTGGCTTCTGCATCCGCCATGTTGTTGGATGGATTACGGTGACTGTGTTCTTAGAGTTCTCATACTGTAAGGTGAAATGGAAGAGTTCACTTTATCGCGCTCAATAGGTAGGGAATTTTTTTTAATACTTTAATTTTCTTAAATCCTGGCACTTCAACAATAGGCTGCAACGAGCAGTTGCGAGCAGGCTTGAGTGAAAAAAAAAAAAAAAAAAAAAGAAACAGCTCTCAGATCGCTCATGCGTATATAGTGTATGAAGTATACTATCTGTATGGAGTCCCTAACAATTGAGCACGATAAACTGAACTCTTCTATTTCACCTTACAGTGTGAGAACTCTACATGTTGCTTGTATTTACCTAGAAAGTGTTTATATTAAGCTGTTTAATGTTGAAGTGTTTGAAGTAATACATTGAATTGTTGTTTTTATAGTAGATACACTACGTTTACTCATAAAAAAAATTTTTTTTGGTTATTTCATTAAATTTCATTACATTAATTTTTAATTATTTTATTTTAATAAATATATAAATCTATTAAAATTGTTAACAATATATTAATACAATGCTATAGGAAAGTGGGGATGCGCATTCTGATTCTGACGTCAAATTTGACCTTTGACCTCTTTAAGGCTAGGGCCACACTGGCGTAAAACGCCATGTAAATACGCCGACGTAACGGCGTCGCCAAGCACGGCACCATGCTATTTACCGGAAGTGACATCACTGGCGTCGTTACGTCGGCGTATTTACGTGGCATTTTACGCTAGTGTGACCCAGGCCTAAGAGATCAAATCATAACGTAACTTTTTAACTTTTCCAATGGAAAAGTTGTGGAACACACAATGTTTATCCCTAAATCACCATTTTACATAACTTATTTCTTTATTCCAAAAGAAAATTAGAAAAAAAAAAACTTTTTAAGACTATTGGAGCATTCTACTACGTATGATTTTTCAAGTGGACAGTTCCATTGTTAGTTTTAGTAATAATTAAAGAGTAAAATGGTAATGCATAATAAAATGTAGTAATGCACACTCTTTAGACGGATACAGAACGCCAATAATGTCTGCCTATAGTAATGCACAAATGCTTACAATGATTCCAATTTAAGATGAATGCAACAGAAACTATCATGCAGCTGCACGCGAATACAGAGGGTTATTAGGGATTTATGATAACAAGTTACGGAGGATCAAAAAAGATGGAAACCCCTTCCGCCACCATCGCTGTTCAATCTGGTGGCCATGCATCGCTGCTCTTACTCTGCATCGCAGTTTCCATTGCAGGAAGCTGGAACGCAGAACACCAAGATCAATTCGTAACCACTCCTGTCGACGCATTTTCCAAAGACCCTTCACTGTTCGTGGTCATCTCTTTCCGAGGGCCCGTTTAAGTAGGAATGGAATGGAATGGAATGGAATGGGGCGGATTCCGGTATATTCTTGCATGCGTTCCAGGAGGAGGTGAGTTGACGCACGGTGTGACTGAATTTCGCTGAATTCTAGTGTTAACAAAGTCTGAACCTAAAGGCTTCGCTTCGAACGGCGTCGCAGTAGCGGCTCGGGTGCAAGACGGTCGCTTTTCTGGCTAACACTAACTCCTGGTGTTCGAATTTAGTCTTCCCTTTTCTCTAGTCTTCCTAAACTTCCGACTCGATCGAGCGACGAGGGAGGAATTCGTTTTCTCGGCTTCGTGCTGATCGACCGGTCGTTACCTTGAATTCTCGTTATGATTCTATTTCCGAAAGAGACAAAAGCTCGGGAACTTGGCTTTAATCTCTACCAAACCGCCAGCTTATTATTTTTTTCATCATTCCAAATTTATCTATGCGTGTTGATCTTTCAGTTGCCAACGGTAATCGTCGTATTTATTTTTATAACAGTTCCACGTTCGCATTGTTGTCTCGGGGAAGCAATAATGGTTCCAGGGTTGCCAACTAACCGGTTTTTAGAAAGAAATATTTATTGTTGGATATTTGTTATAATAGAAGCTAAACAATGCACAAATGTAATAATTATTACACGGTTGGCAACGCTGAATGGTTCGATCCTCAACTGAGGAACGATTAATTCTTGTAAAAAAAAAAACACAATAATACAGTGGCACTAGTAATAAAGTATGACCAACAAAATTTAAAAACTTTGAAACGCGAATGTCAAAGGTACTAATCGAAAAGCTTCAAAAGTGATGATATTCATCGGACGAGTAATTCATATACATTTTATGTGCATTAAATAGTTATTATATGGAAGTGTGGTGCCTCGTTTTTTCGGTGCGTAATGCGATGCAAAAAAAAAAACTTCATTTGAAAAAAGTTCATTTTGGGGAGAAAAAACTAGTTAACACAATGAACATAAAAACATAAATATGCACACTCTTTTAAACTGTTAATGGATATGTTTATTTAAAAAAGATTGTAACAAGTTGCTCATCGATTGCAAGAGTGCTATGATTAAAATGAACCCGCTTTTCTGGAAACCCACCTAAAAACAGCTCTAATCGTGTAATGTTTTAAATTGTCGAACGCCATTTCTCTTAATAAAATTAAATTAAAAGTTGCCCGTTTCTTTTTCCAACTGGGAATAAAGTGAACACAGCAAATAAAGATTTTATATTCAAAGCGGCAAATAGCATCTACTATGTTGTTTACACTGAGTGAAGGGGAGAAATCACTCGAGGGAACCCAATGGCTCACTAAAGAACCCAAGTAGTGAATTTCCATTACAGAAACGAGTTCGCTACTGTAAAAATCCAAATCTAACCCATCCAAGATGTTTTAAAGTGGCTGCAATGTAAAGTGGACTTTTAAAACAGTTTTTAAAGTGATTTTTTTTTCAATCTATTCTTTTAATCACATTTATTCACAATACATCCAATTAAATTAATGTATCATATTTAAAAAAAATCATATTGAAAATAACAAATACTGCAGTCATTAATTATCTAATGAAATAATAAATAAATCTAGCAAGCTGAAAGGGGGAATTATGAGCAAGGTTGTGAATATCTCTACTTGAACGGATATATATTAAGAGAAGGACGAGACACAAGAACCCTGGAATACAATAAATACTAGTTATTAATTAAAAATACAAATTAAATAAAAAATAAGATATAATAAACAAAAATAATTAATCAAAATCAAAATAAAAAGCTGACGTTTCGGATAGAGACTATCCTTTATCAAAGGCAAAAAAGGATAATTCTCTAAAACCACGCACTTCCACTAAGGGATGTTCCCCTTGCAATGCAAAGCGTTGTGACGTTTGCCATTTTCTTAACCCTGCTACCTCCGTTTCCAGCAGTGCTTCCTCCTTTACTTTCAAGATTAACCAGAACCTGACCTGCACTTCTCACAACTTAATTTACCTGTTACATTGCAAAGTATGCCAGAAACAGTACGTTGGAGAGACAGGCAATACCATATGCTCCAGATTTGCCGGGCATAAGTTCGATATCCTTAGCAATGCTGACACCCCTGTCGCTAAACACTTTAATTCCCCTGGCCACTCTTTACAGGCCATCAGCCTTTATATTCTTCGTAGTAACTTCCATAACAAAAAAGAGAGAAAGCAATTCGAGTCTTTTCTTATTTGGAAATTCAATTCCCTCACCCTAATGGCATTAACCTTAGCAAATGCACCATTCCCTCATTACCTTTCCCATATCCCTCTCCAACTTCAGCTATTCCTTAATTTGTCGCAAGCTCTATGGGCCCTTTTCTTTTTTCTTTTTTCTTTTTTTTTTCTTTATCTTATCTTTTATTTCTTCTTTTCAATGTTCTTTCATATTTTTCTACCTTTGACCCGATGCTCTTACATGTGGGACTATTTTACAGGGTGACTAGCGACCGGGAATTGTCAGGGAATTTTTTTTTTAACCAGGAACAGTCAGGAAATCATAAAATCGAAAATTTTGAACAATGTCAATAATATTCTTTCATGACAGCCTTTTTTGTCTGCTGATAATCAGGAAAAATCAAGGAAAATTCAGGGAATTTTACGAAATCTTTTTGCTAGGCACCCTATCATTCCTAAACTTTTTTTATAATTTCAATTTCATTTTCATATGTGTCATTCTATTGCATTTTTCTCGCCGCCCCCTTATTATTTCCTATTTGTCCTCCGTCCTGTCCTATCCCAACAGTTCTTCTAATTAATCTCATTTGTTCTCTTGTTTTTCAGCCAATACCGTATTACCATTCCCCATGCAAACTATATATAAACCCGTCCGTTAGTACAACTTTTATCTTATTTTCTTTTTTGTATAATATGGAAGACCGCTTGGGTTGGTTAGGCTTCTTGACTACCTCAGTGTATTTCATTTGGAGTTTATTCTGGTTGGATGAGCTTTGCGAAAGCGCTGCTTTCGTCCCATCCTAACAAATGTACACTTCACTGTTCGATTGTCGATTGTCGATTACAACTTTCATAACTTCAGGACAATTCTATTTGCTTTTAGAGAATTATACTTTTTTGCTTTGATAAAGGATAGTCCCTATCCGAAACGTCAGCTTTTTATTTTGATTTTGATTAATTATTTTTGTTTATTATATCTTATTTTTTATTTAATTTGTATTTTTAATTAATAACTATTATTTTTTAATATCTCTACTTGGAATGAATTCATCTGCCGGCTCAATGGCCAAGAGCAAAAGGCCTGGTCCTTTGTTCGTGTCCAGACAACACCTCCTAGACAGAAGGCCTGATAACGAAAACGTCATACATTGTTACATCATCATTAGTCGACCAAATTTAGGGCTTATTATTGGTAGAAATAGGATTAACAATGGTCGACTGACGATGATGTAACAATGTATGACGTTTCCGTTATCAGGCCTTCTGTCTAGATGGTGGTTGGTCCAGGTCGCGGATTTTTCCTTCCCTTTCCTACTTGTAATTATTATATTTTGAATAATATCTTCAGCCTCATCATTATCTTCTCTTTGAGTTGAATGTTCACGTTTTCTTCTCGTATTGTTTCCGTGTTCTTTCTCTTCTATTGTTCTCTAGATAGTGGAGGGAAAACCAAGAAACCACAAACAAAGTTCAAATAGTTCAAGTTTCCGTTTTTCATCCCATTGACTAGTAAAGTGCGGACCAATCAGAAAAAAACTTTTAAATAACTTCAATTTCACGCCGTGCATTCATAGCATATTTTCGTATCTGCTGTGACCCGCGTCACTATCAAGCATATATCATTTTTGGCGCTACGTGCCTCAATTAACCCCCCAAACTCTCCAATTTCTAACAAACTTTTTACTCGCGGGCGTATGCGCCTAAGCAACTGATATGTTCCCACCTGAGTGTGACCTCGATTTATTACGGATCTTATTTTACGGCAGATACGAAATAAGGTTATCTGACCAAAATGGATCTAGCAACAATCCAAACTTCATTGTTTGCAACAAACGAAAAAAGTCTGATTGTTAAAAATCGCAGATGGAAACAATGAGATTATGTTGTTGCTAGACCTATTTTGGTCAGGTGACTTTTCAGTGCTGGGGCCTGTCTTTCTCGTCGATTGCCAGCCACAGCCTACATTGATCAGAGAATAGCCTGCCCAACGGCCTTCCTCCACTGTTCAAACCATAGTCAATGAAGGGAAACGCCTTCCTTTCATTCACTCTGGTTCAAACGGCGTCTCAAAAAACAAATTTCTCTATTAGGAGTGCTTTACAAATGGCTAGAGTTCCTGTATAAAGAGTGCTTTACAAATGGCAGAATTTTAGCACCGCCTAGACAAAAATTTAAGTTTCAGTCGATTCATAGCCTAAAATGACAGAGGAAGCCTATACATTCACACCTCGACAAAAAAATAACAAAGAACATCACTTTCTATATGAAAAATCAAGTAATCTTAGTATAATCAAAGAAGCTGCTTGCCCACTTCACCACGAAGCGTGATTGTTGCATGGTGTGATTATACTAAAGTGAAAATTTACTATATACTTTCAAGTATTTTCTTAAATGCTTTTCAGATATTGTTGTAACTGGATGTATGGAACAGTGAATGGAAAAATGCATGACGCATGCGATGTCAAATACATCAATGTTTGAATTAATTTTTCTGTAAGTTTATACTGTTTATCAGTAATTGAGAATCATCAATGGATTTTGTCGATGTATCGAGTTTTTTTGAACATCAAAACTTGACATCGATGTTCGATCGCATGTGCCATGCACCTTTCCCCTAGCGGCAGCCATGTGGCGATTGCCAATAGTCTCTTATCTTTGTAAGCTATAGTCTAGTTATGATTGTAGCAAAGATAAAAGGGATCTTTTTAAAAGTTCCATCTAATGAAGAAAGACTCTTGAAATAGCAACGTGCCCTTTCTCGAAAGATTTCGCGCTTTCTAATCACCATGTGTAGGTGAATTGCATTTTGACAGCCGATTTATTATAATTTCTGTTTTCCCCTTTACCTTTTCGGTGTCGACGATGTTAGATAACCATTGGATCTATTTGAAATTTAACCTAGCATAGGATCAACCTACTGAGGATTTGCTTGGTAAAGGGACAAGAACAAACATCCATCTCTTCAGCAAGATTCGAGCCCTCGACTCGCTAGTCCGGAGGATGACAAGACCTGCGCCTAAGTGCTCTAGGTCACAAGCCGGCTTATTATAATTTCAACTCCAATTATCATTAAAATGATTTTTATTGAATTTTTTTATAATTTTTATATTGAATTTTCCATTTTTCGTCTTTCATTAGATTGTTGATTAACGTGTTTATTAAAAAAAAAAAAGTATTTAAATTGTAATGTCAAAAAAAGATGTTTGTGGACATTATAAATATTTATTGAAAATATTCTGAATTAGAAGACTGTCTTTTATTTTTATATTTAATTTCCCTAAATTTAATTTTCTGATTATGTAAAATTAAATGACCTTTTTTTTCAAGTTTTCAAAAATTTGCTTCAATTCAGTTTCAAAATATATTGAAAATAGATTACTTTCTCATTCTGTGCATCTGGTGGTAGACTTCAGCGGTAACAGCCTTTCGAGGCGGAGCTGACAAACCTCTAACTTCAAATAACTATGCTACAGCCCAATATGATCTTTTCATTCGACAATGGTACGAACAGGAATATGAACACTGCTTCAAAGGGTCTTGCTAAACTGTTAGTTGAATAACTCGTCAACGGGTGGGGCTAGTGTCGCCAAATGTCGTAAGGACCGAAAGGAATCTTATTTACGAAGTCTGTTTATTTTTTTCGAAAACTACAGGGTGTTCGGAAAATGTAGGATAATAAAATCTCGTAACCATTCCAAGGAGGAGCTTTAGCAGTGAAGGAGAAATACATTTATTCATTTATTAAAAAAATTATTCCCCCCTCCCCTCGAGTAGGGTAAGGCAAGTAAAAGATCCTGAAGTCATCTGTTTTTATCCCTTTATCTACACTTTTTATCTTTCCCCAAGTTTTTTAATCAAAAATTAATTTTCTCGAACGTAATATGTAGAAATGTAAAAAAAACTCGTATTTTCTTTCCTTTCTCATCATTTCTGAACGTATGATATATCACAAGCCATATGTTGGCATAATTCTAAAGACCACGTGACTACCACCCCGCAAATCCGACCTCAATGGAACACCTGGGCCTGAACTTCATAGTAACGTAGATCTTGCCTAGAGTAATCTGGATACTGAATTTCACGCCTTTACGCAGTCATGGACAAAAAAAACGCTCCCTCACTCTGTGGTGTTATATAACAAAATCCTTATATGTATTTTTAAAAGAGCGTTTAAAATAGGATGATATGATTTTATTGGTTAAAAATGTAGATAATTTTCTGACTGAACTAAACGATATCAGACACCTAGTGCAAAGTAATAAACGCTCATTTAAAAATATAGCAGCATAGAGCGAGGGAGCGTTTTTTTTTGTCCATGACGTACCTAAATAGTACATAGATATGTTGTCCTCTCTGAATCCTACCCCCGTAATTCCGACCCCAGTGTACCAATCAAAACCAAACTAAATAGTGCAGATGGACATGCCCATAGGAAGCTACATTCCGAATTTCAACCTTCTACCTCAAAAAATGTAGAAATTATGAAGGGTTACACAGTTAATGCATTATAAAATCAATAAGTAGCTCCATTCTTTCGCTACTGAATAATATAGATTATGAGCACTTGAGCAATCGTGCGTGGACAAAGCGATTTCACGTGCTCGCGCCGATGTCAGTAATGCTTAAAAGATGAACAGAAAGTAACAATGTATTCCTTCTTGACAAAACTCACTGTTTTAGCACGTGAAATCGACTTGAAGTTGATATGGCAGAGCTAAGACTGATGGTCATATTTCTGAAAACAGAATTTGAAAAAGTTAATCCATTTTCAAGTTATCGTGCAAACGGCGGACGGATGGCCGGATAAACGTACAGACCAAGCGCGCATTCTTGATACTAAATTAGGCCTAAGCAACAATCGCAGTTGCTTTTTATCCGCTTACACATTCGATCAAGCCCGTGCATGATAGCATTGGGGCTTTCGTCCGCCTGCATTTCTATCTTGATTAGACCCATTTCCTTGTCTAGACACGCAAGTGTCGTGTAATCCTTTTGAAGGGAGGATTACGGTAACCCTTTACAATAAATATACATGTATATCTTAAATACATAAAACCAATAAGTGACAATTGCCACACTGCCAACACTCGCTCTGTCTGGAATTATCCCAGAATTTAAACTTGATGGACACACATAGTTCCTGTATTTACAGATTTGCAATCGAAAGAGAATTTCAGGTATGAGAAAATGAAGTTGGAGCAGTTTTAATGTTGAAAATGTAGTCAATGTTAGTTATTACTTTTTATGTCCAGGATATCAAACATTAAAATTTCTAGTTGATATCCTAAAATCAAAAATGCAGCGCAAAGATCCCTAGTTTTCCTAAGTGCATAGACATTGAAATTTTACCTGGACTTTACCTTTTGTAAATTTCATTGTTGTAAAGAACTAAATTCCATTGTTGGGATGTCAACTACCGCCTGTCATGCATATACAGCACCACTCATCTGGTTGCCATGACAACCGATTGTTTGTTTAAACAAAATGGCGGACAGCGATGTGTTAACCAAAGTGGAACGAATCAAGTTTCTCCACGTGAAAGCATCAGAGACTTCAAAGACCGTTCATCGAGTCATGTTTGTCTCGATCATCCGTCTTTGCTTGGTGCCAAAAGTTTGAAGAAGGGCGAGAATCCACCGGCAATAAACCTCATAAGGCAAGGCCAGCAACTGCTGTCTATGATGGCATTATCGCACGAACAAATGAGCTTATAAGGGACAACAGGCGGAATTCATGTCCGGGAATTGGCTTCAATACTGAATATCAGCACTGGCAGTGTGGAGGCCATCATCCACGATAAGCTGAAATTCAACAAGATCTGTGCCAGATGGGTCCCTAAGCAACTCTCCAAGGATTAAAAAACCACCGGGGTGGAAATCTGTTCCATGCTGCTGCAGTCATATGACTGGGAAGGTGACAGCTTCCTAAGTCGTGTTGTGACCACCGACGAGACATGGATTCATCACCATACTCCTGAAGACAAGCGTGCGAGCATGGAGTGGCGACACACTGACTCACCACGACCCAAGAAATTCAAGATGACACCGTCAGCAACGAAAGTGATGGCGATTGTATTCTGGGACATTAAGGATATCATTCATGACGATTTTCTGGATGAAAGTCGATTCATAAATGCACCCTACTACTGTGACTTTTTGAGAAAGTCCCTGAAGCCGGCACTAAAAAAAAGGCGACCAGTACTCCTTACCAGTGGTGTTTGTTTTCTGCAAGTCAATGCCAGACCACACGCAGCCAAACTGACTATGGACACACTGACGTAACTCAAATGGGACATCTTACCACATCTTTCATACAGCCCAGATCTCTCCCCTTGCGACTGTCACCTTTTTGGACCATTGAAAGAGTTCTTGGGAGGGCAGAGGTTCGGCTCCAACGAGGAACTGAAAAAGGCTGTCCTGACGTGGTTTCGACATCAGTCTGAAGATTTCTACAGAACCAGTATCCAGATGCTCCCGGAACGCTAGAAAAAATATGTAGAGAAGAAAGGAGAGTTCTTTGAGAAATAACTTGTGTGTGCGTGTGTGTGTGTGTGTGTGTGTGTTTGAAGTTTCCTGATTTTATAAAAAACTAGCAGAGGACCCGGCGTTGCCCGGGATAATTACGCTTGTAAGTAAACAGAACAACTTCAAAAAGCTAAATTAAACCTCCAAATTGGTTAAATAATAACTCCTTTTGAGGGACTATCCATTCTAATAAAAATCCGAATGACAGTAATTTACCTCTTCACTGAAAAAATCCATTCTAGATGATATACCGGGACTTGATTTACCGAAAAAAAATTTTTTAAAGGCTCACAATGGATGGACCTCTCCAAGGATGCTTTCTAGATTGTTACTGATCATTTTTAAAGATTTTCAAGAAATTGTTAAGTACTAAGAATTCTCTTTTCTAAGAAAAGCCTAAATAACAGGAATTCTATGCATTGAATTCTATATTGCACAAACTTTTATTTGCATTGTTGGTCATGAGATATATATTGTTGGTCCGTGCAGAGTGTTTGTGAATTGCGTGTTGATACCATTGTTGATACCTATTGTTGCAAAAACTTTGTCTTGCATTGTTGGTCATGAGATATTTCTCATTAATATGCCCTGCCATAACCATGAATATCGATTTTTTATAAATAATTATTATTTTTTCGAAATCGCTTTGAAGGTCATGTATGCGAAATTTTATCAAGATCGGAATAAAACTGTAGATTTGTATAAAAAACAAACAAACAAACCCACAAACAAACATCCTTCTTTATATATATAGATAAAGTCCAGGTCAAATTTGAACGCCCCTCGTATTTACACACAATGATTTTCAACTGAATTGAGAAGTGTTCGTCAGTTGTTTTGAGTGAGCTACGTTGTGCGGGGAATTACATAAATTTTATAAATACATTGTACGGATGCTCAAAATACTTCGCATGTCCTTAATCTCAAAGAGAAACTGCAGAACTCATCCAAGGATTCGAAGAAATGTCAAATTTTCCTCAATGTATAGGAGCAATAGAAGGGTGTCATATAGCTGTCTTGCCACCAAAAGATTTTGCTTTTAACTATTGGAATTATAAAAGCCTCTTTAGCATTGTGCTTTTAGCTCTATGCGATAATACCTATAAATTTGGGTATGTGAACGTTGGTTCACCTGGTCGAAATAATAATACTCACATATTCAAAAACTCCAAGCTGTATTCAATGCTGAAGACTCCAGCCAAGACTTCCTTGCCAATTCCAAAGTTATTAATGGATCCCCTACCTTTACTTCTGGGAGATTCAGGGTTTCCTTTATAACAGAATTTGAATCTTATCTTGAAAGCACAAACTTGATTGAAAAGTAGAAATTGTGTATTTACATGTAGGCTAAAACATATAGAGTGATTGAAAATGCTTTCGGTAGATTGAAAGCTAGATTCAGAGTCATTGCAAAGCGTAATCAGTATGACATGCAAAATTTTCCTTTAATAGTTCAAACTTGTTATTTTTTTTTGCACAATTTGTGTGAGGAAAAGCGATATTTTCCAGAAGCAAGCTGGATGGAAGATTCTGATACTAATGATGAGACACATGTATCAGTGATTGATGAAAATAGTAATCAAGCACGAAAAATTCGTGATACATTGGCTGATTACTTTGCAGACATAAATTTTGTTTGACGTGAGAATGTGTTCCTGTTTTCAATTAATTAAATGCATTCAAAAATCAAAATAAGATTTGGCGTTTATTTCGATGATGTTTAATGCAATGAAAGCAGACATAGCAACTGAAAACTAATGAAAAATACCAAAATTGACAGTACACAAAATATAAAATCATTTTAGAAAATATTAACTTAACGAATATAACTTAATATGCTTATTTCCTCTGCTCGGTTGCGCCGGGCACAACACCCTTGTAAGCAGGTAAAGAAAAATTGATACTCGAATAAACATTTTTAAATAAATTCTAAATGAACAATGTTGGCTAGATAATTAATTTAATAAATAATTGGAGTAGAATGAAATAATTTTAATCAATATAAACAAAGCAAACGAAAACCTTCTAAGGGTACCGAATCTGCAATAAAGAGTTCCCTAGGAATTCACACTGAAAAAGTTTTGCACACAAATCCATCTGCTCCATCCTATCTAAAACTTCTGCGATTAAACATTAGATACATCTTAGGAGAATTTATGGTAATAAGCATTTGATATGCAAATGAATTCGTAAACTTATAATTGTTTAAAGAAGTTAATTTTTTAGAAGGAAAGACATAGAATACAACTTGACAGCACTTCAGCCAAACAGATATTGCCAAGGAGGCCACTCACTCGCCAGTAATTTCTCAAACGATGATGAGGAAGCAGCCTGTGCTGGAGTGTTTCTACAGTACTACAAAGCAGATATGAGATACTCTGGTAACCGGCAATACCCACTAGCCGGCCAGGTGGCCGAGAGGGCTATGGCGTAGGCTTTCTAGTTCTCCAGTTCACCTGATCGTGGGTTCGAATCCCGCCGTGGGCATGGATGTTTGCATTTGTCCTGGGCTGCGTACAGATATAACTTGTGTAAAAGGCGCAAAATGACCTTAGTTGTCGACGCCAAAAATTCTAATAAACCAAACCAATACCCACTGACCGTCATTATCCCGTTCTATCCTATATAAGTGAGTGCATGAGAATAAAATGTGAAACCATAAAATTAGAATATATATGCAGAAAGTATATAAATTCTAAAAATTATAAATTTATAAAAATTATAAAATTTATAAAAATTATAAAAAAATCTAGGGTCTATCAGTTTAAGTAGTTGAGCCACCATTTGACCATGAGATATCTTCTATTTCACACCATTGTTGCAATGTGGCTTTCATTTGTTGAGTTGATAAATTGTATCGCATTTCTTTAGGGTTTACATTGTTAAATTTAAACGCCATTTGGAATAATGTTTTAATACTGCAGTTCATATCATCCGGTTGATAGGCTTATCTCCGTAACGATTGATCCAATTTTGAAAATAACTGCTTATTATTGAGTCTACTATATGCAAATATGTACGTTCTCTTGTTATAGGTTGCCATATAAGGAGATATTGAATATCGATTATCGATAGTCATGATTTTTCGAATTCATATTTCCCGCACCTTAATAAAGTGCGAACAGACTGAAATATAAAATTCAGTAAAGAGCTTTTTAAGTTCGTTGAAAATAAGAAGGAACTGTAGAGTGGAATGGTTTGCATTATAAGGGAACATATTCGATAGTATGTATGATTGCTTATTTTTTTCGTTAGCTTTTATACGCGTGTAGGCATCTAGCTTTTATTGCACCTTTTCACACGAGTAATATAATGTATGTACACGATCTTAGAATTCAACATGATTATTTTCTTTTACGCATTCCGGGGACAAACACAAACATCCATGCTCACGGCTGGATTCGAATCCGCCACTCAACGGATTCGAGAACTGGAAACTACGCCCCAGCCCTTTCGGCCGCCGGGCCGGCCGTGACTGAATCAGATTTTATGTGAGCATGTTTGAGTGAGATATACATGATGTATGAATATAAGCGGATGTGTATGAATAGCCACAAGATTGTAAATGGGTGAATAATGTATAAGATAGCGTTTATGTTGTAAAAGTTGATAGGTTTTACCTTACCTCATTGTACTAGGGCTTACAGTGTTAAACGCCATATTGAATAATGAGAGAATATTACAGATCATATAATACGGCTGAGAGGCTATCTCCGTAATGGTTGATCCCATTTAAAAAAAATTTTCAAATTTATTATTTATTATTCTTATACTACATGTACGTGTATAAGTCTCATCGATATCGGCTGCCATATATATAGATATTGAATATCGATTTTCAATAATTCTGATTTTTCTATAGTATCCGTCGGAATATTGACCATTTGTTAATAAAAAAAATTGTTGACTTTCTATGTACTATTAAACTATTTTGGTTCCATTTTGCTGTGACTCGCCATTTTCGAGAAACAGCATTTTTTGGAATTTTAAATTTTGACCAATATCTCGGGAATTATTGGTCCCACAGAAATTTGGATGTGATATTCATCCTTATTCATCAGCAATGAAAGACGCATTCATTTCATATATCGTATATCCTGTACCTTAAGAAAAAGTACGGACAGACGGAAATATAGAATTCAGTAAGAACAAAAGGACAATTTTCTTTGCAGTAGGTATTCAAAATGTCCGCCCTCACTTCAAGCCAGATGAAAACAAATGTAGTCTTATACAGTGGTTCCCAACCTTATTTTGACTTACTAGCACCGTTGTTGCCCATTTCACCAAATAATACCATTTTTATGCTCACTAAGTATATATTCCGCCATTGCTTTTTTTTTTTTTAATTTCGCGTAACCATAAACGACTAATCACGTACTTCAGGTTGGGAACCGCTGTTATAATACAAAGAATGATCATTTTATCATGCAACCCGGTATTTTGGGTGCCAGAGTTTCGACTTCTGCGGTATTGTCCGCTTTGTTTATTACTTGACAGACATGTAGTTTTCCCAAGAATAAGGAGTTTTCATTGGAGAACATAACTTCGCTAGTCGTTTTTATGCGCGTGTTGCGAAGGAATTTCGTCGGTATTGCAGTACTTAACAATTCGACTATAACGAGATTCCTCCCCCACGATTGTCAGAATTGTCTCCCACACAATTTCACTTCTAGTGGTACCTTAAAGGAAATGTCTATAAAAATAATCCGCACACACATACCGGATGACCTAAAGAAGAACATTACATGGTAAAAAGAGCTCGCGCATTACTGAATAGGGAAGTCATTTCGAACAAATATCGGTAAGCCATGGCGTAAGGTTATAGTATTATTAGTAAGTGCTGTATTTCTTGCATTTGTGCATTAAATTTTTCGATCATCCTGTGCATGGATGAAAGAAACTGTTTCTTCAATAATAATTCACTAACTGTTATTTCGAACTGATAATAATAGTAAAAACATTATACAATATTGGCGGCATTGTTAAAATGAAAAAAAAAATGGAATCGAAATGGTAAAACCCTAAAACAAATCTGGGTTTTTGTCCAGGGTTTTTGTGTCTCGTCCTTCGTTTCTTCTACATCCGTCATTCGTAAAATGAAAGAAATATAACTCTTCCTTAAATTAAATAAAGAGATCATAATATTTCCCGGAATGGAGGGAGTAAATTATAATAAACAGATAATCTATTTTTAAGGGGAAGCGGACTTGAATTAACATCAATTCAAGAAATCTTAAAAGAGACTTCATGTCCCTGCCAAATAGCAAAAAATTGAAATAACTAATATATTCAAATATCTTGCAAAAAAAATGATAACCCTTAGAGACCTTTAGAGAAAATGGAAAAAAATTTAAATCAATAGTATAAAAATAGGATTCTGTGCCTTTGTTCATCAAATATGTAGCCTTTCCCTGCGTCCTTTCGAAGGACGTTACGTTTGAATTGTCGAAGTCTGCAAATCAATATTTAGCAATAGGAATAAAGAGAGCGATAAATGTTATGCAATTTTTTATTACATATATATATAATGAGTGATCTTTCCATTAGCCAATGTTATGCATGCCCAACCGTCAGTTATGCTTGCCCATTTTATGAACGACCGATCATGTGTTTTTTATTCCACAAAATAATTAAAATACTAAGATGTTAATTCTGGGAAAAATTACTTGTAGCCTCAGTACCGTTTCCAGAGCAACGACGACCAACCGTCTTCTTTATTTACCCTCATCATCATTACCATCAAGAGCCCTTGTCATCGTTGTTTACGTCCCCTTTGCCATAAAAATCCTCACAATGGGGAGCAGGCGTTTGGTCCTGAATAGACGACCAATGAAAATGACTTCTATTTCACTATCAATCGGAGGAGAGGGGAGGAACTACTCTACCCCAACAAAATAAAAAAAAAAACCGGCTTCGGTCACTCCATCAACTTCAACTCGGAGTGAGGGTTTCTATGGAAATAAAAGAATAATGCCACCAAGCGTTTACTCTCCCCCTCCTTTCTTTCAAATCATAATTCTACACGTGCCCACAAAAGAGGTTAGTTTGCCCGCTTGAAAAATTTGATTCAACCGCACCAACTTAACGCAGCAGTTAAGAGAACGAGGGATTTTGTGAAATACATGGCCTGCTTCCTTGTACATGAATCTCATCACAGATTTTAAAGACCTTCTTTTTATGCAATGAATAAATAATTTTAAGATGATCTAAGGTTTTCAATAGATAACAGCAATTAAAAAAAGTTACTTAGTTTGCTAAAGCAATTTTATATCATGTTAATGGCCCTCTTCTGTCGTAATAAAAAAGTTTGAAGAGCTATACCACTTTAAAAGTAATTATCATTCATCATATGCCGTAATTAAATGTCAAAATTCATACGATTATATAAGTACAATATCACAAGAGGTGAATGAGATATAAGGTAATTTTCTTAAATCTAGAATTTCTAATATACATTTTAAAAAGAATTCTTCTCGAATAGAAAGACTGAAAAAAAATATGATAATTGTTTCTTAATAAAATAATTAATTGCCTAGAAAATAATTCAAATTTCAGTTTGATTTTTAATTGCAATAAAAGTGAGCTAGTTATTTTTAAGCAATGTTGTCATTTATTAAAAATCAAAGTTTAATTAAATCCATTTGGGAAAATAGAAAATAAGCGTAAAAACAAAAGTTTGTACATGAGAGATTATGATTAGATGTTTATAATCAGCGTTGAAATCGGAGAGTCACTAATTTTCTTAACTTTCCTTCAAAACGTAATTACAGTTTTTACTTAATAAGATGGTTTTCTTGATAAGATAATTTTTTTTTAACTTTCCTTCTTAAGATGGTAAGAACTGTAACTACGTTTTGAAGGAAAGTTAAAAAAAATTAGTGACTTTCCTATTTACAACGCTGATTATAAAAATCTAATCAAAATGATGAAAATAACTTAATCAAATGAACTTTTAATAAAAAGTAGAACAGATGTAAAATAATTTAGTAGGATATAAGAGTGTGTATAGTAATTATACAAAGATTGAAAAATAGAACTCTTTAACCACAACAACAGATAACCAAAGAGACCAAAATGAAATAAAATTATAAGATAAAAATAAACATTAACAAAATAAATAAATACAGGTCATTTTTTCTTTTATTTTAGTTTTTATCTTATAATTTTATTTCATTTTGGTCTCTTTGGTTATCTGTTGTAGTTAAAAGTTGAATTTTAAATTTTTGTATCTAGTCATAATCACAACGCTGTGTATAACATCTCTCATGTACATAAATTCGTTTTTAACGTTCATTTTCTAATTTTTTCCAAAATGTATTTACTTAAACTTTGATCTTAGACACACTCTAATTCCATTTAACCAATTTAAATGTCATTTATTATTTCGAGAAGATTTGGCGCGCATATATCAGAAGGGGAAACAATCATATATACATATAAAATATGAAGTTTCACATAATTTACACAAGGTCGTGTTTACCTTGGAACCTAAATAAACCTAAATAATTCAACAGACTCTACAAAAAATATTACCCTCCTTTTCAAGTAATAATGCATAAGGTTTATCTTTTATACATTGAATGGCGCCTTACATACTTCTTATTCGCTTCCCATCCTCTTGTCAATAATCTTTTATAAACCAGAATCTCCCGCTCTAAATGTGACTGATTGTTTCTTATGAGATTATAAGTTAAATAAATAAGTGAGGTTGCGTGAATATTTTCTCAATTATAATAAACTAAGCGTGTGTTTTGTTATTTTGGTTATTTTGGTTATTTTGGTTATATGGTATTTTGTGTCCAATTGGGTTCGCCCAGGAAAATTCGACATTGCATCCTTAACCTTTTAGAATATCAAAGAAAGGCTATGAGTATTCACTTATTTCTGTCGGTATTAAAAAATACTTCATAGATGGATTGAAAGAGTTGAGAAACTCTGTTTACAGCGTCATCAGCATCCATCATGAATTTGTAACAGTTTCAATAGAGTTGAATTTAGTCAGAGAGCCTGGAATCATGTCCTGAATGTGGTTGTTTACAAAGATTTTACAAACAGTTTACAAAGAGTTTTAGCAGCAAAGATTGCCCTCTCACACAATCAGTTGAGATCTTTATAATTTTCTAATATGTTTAGATAAACCTTATGTTTAACTTCTATAAACTAAGTTAATACACTACAAAAACCATATGAAAAATAAATTTTCTCCAGCTATTAGCTCATTAGGGAAAGTACCTTCACCTTTTCAGCAAAAGCTTGAGCAGTTACACGCCCTACAAGTTGTATTCTCTTATTTGTTTTAGAATAATTTCTTATATCTCTCCAAAGATTTTAATAAAAAAAGAAATCATAATTTATTTATTTATTTATTTATTTATTATCCCCTTTAAAATGTGAATCATTAAGGCAAGCATCGTAGCTGACGAAAACGACAGGCCCTGACAGTGAAAAGTCACCTGATCTTCTTAGTCGAAGCAACAATGTAACCTTCATTGTTTCCAACAAACGAAAAAATACTGATTGCTAAAATCCAAAATGGAAACAATGAAGATTACATTGTTGCTTGGACTAAGATGGTCAGGTGACTTTTCAGTGCCTGGCCAACACAACACCTCCTAGAGAGAAGGCCTGCGGACAAAAGGTGTATACATTGTGACATCATCATCAAGCGACTATTGTTAATCGTATTTCTACCCCGGTCTATAGATATTCATGATCATCGAGCTCCATTGTTAAAATGAAACTAAAGTTTCTAGCTCCCGGTAGGGCGGTAACTCTACTAAAAAGTGGCGCTGCATGTACAATCGGCGCAACTGCGCCTGCAGCGCCACCCTATCGGCAGACAGAAACTTTACTTTCATTTTTAATTTCAATGAAAAACTCTATCGCAGATCACAGTCGGCCTTAGTTAGGGTGCCTAGATAAGTGCGGAGTAGGGTGGTGACAACTCGCAATTTTGAATCCGGAAGTACTCAGTCACGCATAGGAGAACACATGTTTTTTGCACAAATACTCGTAAGATATTTAGAGTCTTGCTTGGTAATGATAGAATTTTCTTTATTTGTTTAGTTTACTGATCTGTTTTCTGTATGTAATTGAAGCTTTAATCACTTGACCTTTTAAAATAGATTATTAACATCGAATTTTAAGGAGCAGACGATGCCTGGTTGCTGCGTTCCCGAATGCAGCAATCGCTCCGAAAAACGGTGGAAGGCCTTTTCGTTTTCCTGCAAGTGTTGCAAGGAGAAAATTATGGCTAGTTAAAATGTGTTGTGTTCCGCAATAAGCCTATATCAAATTCTTTAATTAAACACCAATCTCTATTCTGACAAATGACTTGTTTCCAGAGTGCCCACCAATTCCTCTTAAAGCTAACATGCGCTTAATCAGAAAAACCCATAAGATACATCGCTTTTAATAAACAAATGAATTCTTTATTCAGTTTAAACTTTGGATCTAGTTACAAAATATGAGGTAGGGATTAGTTTGTTAGCAATAGGGAATATCAGCATTCATATATAAAATAGTTTATGAACGAGCGCTTGGCATTACTTAACATTTAACATAATTTTCTAAGAGATTCTTTCCTCGCACTGTACAGCATATTACTTAAAAAATAAATATGTTCTGCGCAGTAACACACTTCATCAATGAGATCTCAGCGTTTTTACTGATGCATTTTTTAATTTAACGCACACCCATAAGTACTTATCTTTATTTGCACACTCGATGAGCCTTTCACTCACACTTTTGGATCATTCTTTTTCAACGATGCACTTAAAGTTGATGCTGTATCGTTGCTCCTTGCTAGCTGGCGCTAGCCATAAGTGGTTCCACTGACGATGCTCTTTCTCCGGTGTGTAACTTATCGTTGTACCTTATCGATACCCCTTCCTTGGCACAGCATTCCCGCTGAAGTCCAATGAAGTTCACTTCCGCCAATACCTGGTCACAGAGGTTGCATCCAGTCTCTTACGCTTTCCGCACCTTGTCCAATTGACTATCGCCTGCCTGCGATATGTTAGGGAACATTAATTCCGATTATGCACAAATGCGAATTCTGAATCTAAATGTGAATGTGTAATATCGATCACAATGTCTATCATGCAAATGTCAGTCATCGTCACTCATTGGTAACGATCTACTTATTGATAAAACTGCACCGTTCCATGATTGCGGAGTTCGATGCATCAGCACTAGTGATGATTAGCTGCATTAGTTCATTCCCGCTGCCATTTCTCTTCTTCGAAGGAAAGAATCTCTCTGCCATTCCGTACTTTCCCTCTTTTCAAAGGAAAGAATCTCTGGCCAATCAAATTTAAGTAATTCAAAATTTGAGCAGTCACAACCCCCCCCCCCCCCCCCGAGATTCCAAAGTTAGATTCTCTTTTCACCGCAGTCTTCCTCTCGATGTTTCTATGGCAACACAAGAACGGAATGGCAAGAGGGCGGAAAAAAGGGACAAAAAATATTTATTCTTATAGTTATTTGATCAATGGGAATGAAATTTAAATACACAGATTCAGTCTACTTCGTCTGATTTTGTGGTGACTTACATTTAATATCGTCACAACATAAAAAATAAATGCGCCGCCACACTTTTACTTTTTTTTTTAATTTATGGATTCCTAAATAAATAGTACCAAAATTTTTTATTTTTAGTGCACTTAATGAAATAAAAATGTGTGCTTTTAAAAAGATTTTTTTTTAATATATTTTTTATTTTATACGTTTTATTCTTGGATTTGCATTTTTTTAATGGTAAATTTAGTTATCTTTTTCTATAATAAAAACGAACAAGTGGTTGTACATACAACTAAAGGCCTAATTTTAATGCTGCTTAACATCAGACAAAAGTAAACTTCTTTAGAATAACGACGAATTTAACATAGTAACTCAATTGGCACTTTCGACCATGGATTCAAAATGGAGGCTCTCGCTTTAAGCTTACGGTATAGGTTGTCACCACCCTACTCCGCACTTACCCAGGCACCCTAGCCTTAGTGCGATCTATGCGGCACCTGGCGCGATCTGTTTTCCTTAGCTTCTCGAAACAATGGAAAATGGCCGAAGCTTGATGACCATGTATATCTAAAGACCGTGATTTCTGCCAATAATAAGCCCTAAATTTGGCCGCTTGATGATGATGTCACAATGCATACACCTTTTGTCCGCAGGCCTTCTCTTTAGGAAGTGTTGACTTGGCCTGTCTTTCGTCGGCTGCGGCATGCATTAATTTCATCAACCATTGTTGACCCAACATGTAAACACGACCAGCCGATTATTGACACAAACACCACGGGCCGATTGTTCACACATGCAAGCAAACTAACAAACATATATAGATAAAAAAATTATTAATTTCTATGTTTTTAAGAGACTTATCTTCAGTTTTAGTTTTTTCCCATCATTGTGGCAATATTACACAGCTGTGTGTTAAATTTCAACTTTATAACTTACTTCCAAGTTGCATTTTAAAACCGGACAAACATACTTACAATGTGCTTTATATACATAGATAGAAGATTACTAATTCTGAAATGCTGACTTTGTCGATTTCCCTTCGCATTTAAACTACGACGGTGAATGACCTCATATTGCTAACGGTCGTAAGAGTGCGCTACCGTCGTATCCTGCTCCAGACAGGTCGAAACATGTTTAAACAAATTTGAGAGAATCAGCGCTGCAAATGTGTTTATAGTGTTTAAACAGGACATTGGAGAGTGAAGGTGTAGTGCGCGTGGTCGAAACCCAAAATGTATCAGCGAACGAAAGAGTCTCATGAAATGCTGACAACAGTTTACAAAGAAAGTGGTTTCACTTTGAAGTGTGTTTATGAGTGGTTTAAACGGTTCCGAGGAGGCCGGAACACCGTAGAAGACGCCCCCCGAAGTGGCCAGACATCCAACGTAATGTTACGACCCAACTGAAGGCTATCCCTAAAAACGACTACGCCAGGAGTTTCCAGGACTTGTACAGCCGTTCCTAGAAGTGCATTGCCATCGACGGGGATTACTTTGAAGGATAGTAACTGCTGTTTCATGTAAGCCAGCAATCCACTCGCAGTATGAGGTCATTCACCGAACTTAATTGTCAGAGGTTGTATTTAAAACCTTAACAGCTTGCACGTCTAACTATCATCGTATTCTGTAGAAAAATCTAAATGTCAGGATTTGTTTATAAATCTATCTATACATAGTATAAATCTAAGTCACTTCCCCGGTGTATGTGCTCGATAACCTTAAGAACTACTGCGTCGATTTTTATGAAACAAGTTTTGTTTGTTAGGGGATTTATGTAGAAACTTTGTAGGCTAGGTATTAATTCATAAAAATTGGTTTTATATTAAATTATTTACGTTATTTGCTCTCAAAATGCGTCAACATGGCTGCTCATCATATGGTGATCGGCGATCGAAACGCTTAGCGCCATCTCTTGAGCAAACAAACAAACATAAGCTAATTCAACTTCATCTTAATAGCTGAGTAAATTTGCAAGAACATTGTTTCTCACATGGCCAACTGTATGTTGCCTGTTCTAGAGTTAGCGATCCTAGAAATTTATACATTTGCAGTAAAGATGCAACAACATTAAATGTCGTTTATAAGGAAGTACTCAAGACTTAGGTGTAGTCCAAAAACTTCCATTAATTTTTTGACATTAAATAAAGGTTTTTTAAAATTTACCTATACTGTAACTCCACAACTTAATATTTCAATAAACTAATTCAATAAAAAATTAAAAAATATATAACACAAAAAAATTCAAAAGAACTCAATGAAATACGTACTATTTTTGCGATAGGCTGCCATGCTTTTTTCTCCTCTAACAGCTGTGTAAACAGAAACCATGCGAAGCGAAACCGAACGTTTTCGGTATTATTCACATAAGAATCCAGAGGGCGTCACTGAAAAAAAAACTCACGCACGACTCATAGGAGTTGTCCATCCTGTTTCTTTCATGGATGGTAAAACATGTGCCGAATTTGTCTAAGGATTTTACATCAAATATTAAAAGTTTATTAAAAGGTTTGTATATTTTTATTTGGTCTATTTCTGTAGCCTATCTCTAATTATTCGAAATTAAACCTGTAGTCTATTTAATTATTCGAAAATAAAGTATTCGATACGCTCTAGGCTTAAGCCTACGACCGTTCTCATACCAAGGCTTTTTCTATACAGGTTGGAAAATCCCATGTTAAGAGCTTTGGACATTTTTTTCTCTGGCCGACAGAGCGGCGCTGAGAACACTGCAGTGGGGAGAAATTCAATCGCTCATTATGGATTAATATAAGTTTTCTACTTACCGACTAAACTTTTCCTCAAGTATTTTAAGATGAAAAATAATAATAATAGAGAACTAGAATTATCTATATAATAATTTAAAGTGTCGATTTGTTGGATAACGGTATAATTAAATCCGTTTACATAAATTATCATCAATTTATTGTCATCGGCATCGGTAGCTCAATGGTTACCTGATCGCCTCTGATGCCCGAGGACGCAGGTTCGATCCCGGATGAGGATGACGAAGATTTTTAGGGGGGAACTTCTGAGATCACGCACTTTCTTCGGAAGGGAAGTAAAGCCGTTGGTCCTGTGATCAATTTATTGTGACATTTCTCCAGAATATCACAAAATGATGTTTAAAAATGATTAAATTAAAGTCCACTATTATTACATAAACATCATAAAATTTAAGCAATGATTAGAAAAACTTATTACATAATATAAAAATTGCTTTTAATCATTGTTTAATGATAACGATTAAAACAAATGATTTATTTTCTATTATTTCCACAACAGAACCTAATCTTACAGATGAGCAGAAACTAGCATACGATAAGGTTATTACAGGTGTACAAAATGGTGAAGGAAAGCTATTCTTTTTAGATGCTCCTGGAGGCACAGGAAAAACTTTTTTAACAAACTTAATACTATGCAAAATTAGAAGTTTCAATAAGATAGCTATTGCCGTTGCATCTTCAGGAATAGCAGCAACAATGTTACTGGGGGGACGAACTGCACACTCCACTTTTAAACTTCCGCTCACAATTACTCCTTTCTGCCAAATAAAAAAACAAAGTGCTACTGCAAAATTACTTCGTCAATCTTCCTTGATAGTTTGGGATGAAGCTACTATGGCAAATAAGGTTGTTGTTGAAGCTTTGCATCGCACTCTGAAAGATCTTAGAAACTCCAATCAAATAATGGGTGGCTTGACATTTTTATTCACAGGTGACTTTCGTCAAACTCTACCAGTTATAACAAAAGGTACAGTTGCTGACGAAGTAAATGCTTGCTTCTTTTATTTGGGAGCATGTTATTCACCTTTCACTCACTAAAAACATGAGGGTCCTTTTAAATAATGATCAACAGGCAGATGCATTTTCTACAAAATTGTTGAAAATTGGTTGTGGCAGTGAACCAGAAGTAAATGGTAGGATAAAACTTGATTCTTCATTGTGCAATTATGTCGAATCAGTAGATTCTTTGATTGAAAAAATTTACACCGATATTTCTAATATTCAGTCCAAGTCTTTAGGATGGTTCCAAGAGAGGACTATATTAACACCACGTAACGATTCTGCTAAACCTAATAAACTTAAAAATAATGAACAAAGTTGAAGGAAATGTAAAACAGTATTGTTCCATCAACACAGTTTTACAAACTGAAAATGCAGTACATTACCCTGTGGAATTTTTAAACTCATTACAACCTTCTGGTTTTCCACTTCATTTATTACAACTTAAAATTGGTGTTCCTATAATGTTACTTAGAAATTTAAATCCTCCAACACTTTGTAATGGAACAAGGTTAATTGTGAAATCACTAAAAGATAATGTGATAGAAGGTTCAATTATTACTGGAAGTGGTCTTGGTGAAACAGTTTTAATACCAAGAGTCCCTTTAATACCTACAGACTTACCTTTTCAGTTCAAACGCATTCAATTTCCAGTTAACTTTGCTTTGCCATAACAATTAACAAATCTCAAGGCCAAACATTGAAAGTAGCTGGAGTAAATTTGCAAGAAGATTGTTTCTCACATGGCCAACTGTATGTTGCCTGTTCTAGAGTTAGCGACCTTAGAAATTTATAAATTTGCAGTAAAGATGCAACAACATTAAATGTCGTTTATAAGGAAGTACTCAAGATTTAGGTGTAGTCCAAAAACTTCCATTAATTTTTTGACATTAAATAAATGTTTTTTAAAATTTACCTATACTGTATTTTTATTTCATGATTTAAAAAGCCCAGGCAACGCCGGGCGCGGGTTTGCTAGTATTGAATACAGGGTGATTCTATAAGATACTCTGAGGTTTCAGAGTTCGATAGAACAGTAACCATTAACCACTGCCGACCACGATGACTGATACCATCGAAGTCGGCAATGCCATTAACAGACATAGTGAAAATGTTAATATCATCGGATAAAGCAAGTTTCAAAGTTTGTATTCGTAAAAGGCACCGTGGCGTACTTGTGTTTTTAGACGCAAGAGGGCAGTCATAAGGAAAATATTGGTGACGACTTCTCGAGACGACTCTCCTCTTCTTATGTGATCTCCCAAGTCAACTAACCTAACCCCATGTGATTTTTTTTTTGATGGGGTTATTTCAAAGAACAAGTGTTCGCGCCCCCTTTTCCACGTGATGCAACGCAGCTGCGACAGATGTTCGTTGTATGTGGCAAGTACTTGAATTCAGGATTGATATCTACTGCGCTACCAAATGTATCTAGTGCAAAAAGGTTTTTACCTGCTTCGTAAGAACTGGGCTTACCGGATGTTGATCGGTTGCAAAAAAAAAGGTACTTTTACTGAGAGTCAAGGCAGATTAGACTGGACCTGTCCCTTCTGAATAAATATAGGGTAGTATGTATACGCTTGGGATGTGGAATGTGCTATTCACGTACAAAACTTGGCATTGAATAATGAACTCAAGGAGTTCGAAATACGTATATGCAGAATAAAACATTCTTTTGTGAACAAGAGGTTTCTTCATCGGTCATTATGTGGTTATCCACAGTGGTTTCCCGGTTTTCATCACTTATGAATCAAATTAAATTAAAATATCCGATCCCAATTTTTCCGATTTATTTAATATAGGGTAGATGTACCAGTAATTGACAGTTTAAGACATTGCTGTGAAACGAAATTGTGTACGTAAATCAAATTGCATTTTGAAATTTTTCTAATTATACCATTAAATTGCAAATATAGTGCAGGATGTGCCAATTTCTAAATAATTATTATATCTTTAAAAGCTATTAAGTAATTAAATTTTTTCCTAACTAATGCAGGAATCACCAGTAGTTGACAGTTAATGTACCAGAAATTGACAGGCAATTTCACCAGTAATTGACAATAATTTAATTACCTATTTTTGTTAACTATTTTTACAAAAAAAATTAATAACATTCAAAAGTAGCTGAAGAAATCAAGCATTTTTAAGAATGTCTAAAGTATTTAACATTAACTAAAATTAGGCTTTTTAAAACTTAAGTTGTTCATATAGACCACTTATATTTTTTCCTTTTGAAAAAATAAATAAAATCAGTTCACTCCAATGTAGAGTGCAAGAACCATAGAAAATGAACGTGTTTTCCAGCAGTTCAATATCATTATATCTTGGCCAACAAATTGTTGGTAGAAAAAATTGATTTTTGACGATTGTTCTCCTACTTGCAAATGCTACTTCTTATCATAGTAAACAGAATAGTAGTTTTCTTCTTGGAAGATAACTTGTCCTGGGCTGTCTGTTGATCGTCTCTGTGACAAGATTCAGGACCAACAAAAAGAATCGGCGAATAGGGCCTAGAAGATTTATGTCAAATTGGCTGATCTAGAAATTGACAATCAAGTTCCTATAATTGACGCATCTAGATCAATTACTGGAAATTAGGAAGTTACACATAAAAACATCATGTTTTCTTTATTATTACCCTACATTCTATGTCGCATTAGTATATTTTTGTTCGTTTTTTTTTTTCAAATACAGAAATTATCAATAATTGAAAGGTTATGTCAATTACCAGTGAAACTACATATCTGGGTTCTAGTAGTTGACGGTGGGTTAAAACAGTTAACAAATTGGTCATCAGAAATTCTGTTAATACTAGAAGTAATGTCCACTGATCACACAAAAAGGTTCAGGTAAAATTAGTAACAAATATTGCATAACATTCATGAAATAAATTCAAGTAATCAACCCCTCACGTAGTGGTTCATTGTAAGGTTTTTTCGACTCGGTAAGGCATTGAACATTCATCATGTGTTTGCGGCCTTAATAGGAAGCAAAGTTCCTAGTTTTTTGCTATTCTGGGAAGTCTAGTACATTGTTTAATACGAGGTGGCAACACCAGTCCCTTTTCTTGCTTTGTTATTTTATTAAAAGCTTTTAAATCGTGAATTGTCAATTACTGGTGCACTGTCAACTACTGGTACATCTACCCTAAATTTGAATAAATACCACCAAATAAAATATGGTGTCGCTGGTAGTTGCAGATCAGTCTATAGTTATGAAGGGAGGAAAAGCGCTAAAATCAATGAGCTCTGGCCGTGTTTCCAAACAAATGAAAACGTTTGCAAGGAGAGGTAGATACCTGAGAAATACGAAAAAAATAAGAGAAGAAAATCGTCCTATTGTTTACATCGATGAAACATGGATCTACTCAAATTTGGCTGTTTGTCCCCCAACAATGAATAGATTCATCTGCAACTACAGCGACTCCATACGAGCACATTAAGCAACTCAGCGGTCTTCTCGTGGCGCGCGGACAATCTTATTTCACGCATGATAAGACTGTATTCTGCATGAAACTCCAGTACCATCTTTTGGTCAAAAATATAACTAATATAAAAAATATTTTTCATTATAGACAAAAATTTCTGTGCAAACCGCATCGTTTTATTGTAAATAGTTTAATAATTATAAGGTTTTAAAAAGTTTACTGACGTTTGGATCAACTGGTATATTGATTATACCGTAAATGAGTATAGATTTACATATATTAAATAAAATGAATATTTAAATCTGGTGAATAATTAATTTTCTTAGATTAGTTTAAAATAAAAAAAATTATATAATCTCAGGAGAGAATTTGGACAGGGCGAAAATTACAAAAAAGTGACTTTATTTATGTTAGCAAAAATTGCAACAAGAACACGAGAAATTCCTTCAGTAAATGGCTTCCTAAATTGCCTTAGGCAAGCAATTATAACTCACTAGTTTTTATAGTGAAAGTGTAATAATTTTGGTAATTAGTAAAGAAATTTAATTAAATTTTCAAAAAAAGAAATTCCTAATTAAAATTTTTGATGAGGACATTAAGAGCCAAAATCCATAACTTCATATTCTAAGGTGGTGCGCTGTCAACGCAGCTATGTTAATACATCCCTATTGAAAAAATAAATAAAATTAACAACAGCAGTAAATTAACCATTCTTAGGTTAGGATAGGAATATTTTTCTTAAATGGCCGAAAACATTTTTTTTTATTATTATTTCATAAGATGTTTTCGCCATATTTATTAACTAACGGAAGCTACTCATTGTTTTACTATATCCGTCTCTGTCTACTTGTCTGTCCCCTCATATTTTCAATAGCCTTTTGCAAAACTCAGAAGCGGAAGATCGTAGTAGTATTTCAACGTTCACACAAATGTTCCTTGTTGCTTGGTGTGAACTGTTCTTTCACGCAACGGTGGTCATGTAGAGGTGTAATCAATTAGGAGGGGATATCAGAAAGTAACGCCATTTATTTTTGCCATTCACAAACTGGGATGCCATGCTTAAATCGTGAATGTCACGAAAAGGTTGATCACGAAAACTTTAAAAACGTGAAAACTATTAATGATATAAGAATGAACGATACTGCATTAGATAGAGTATAAAACAAAGCATGGTTTAGACCCTGACTGACTTACTGCTGACGTCATCAGCTGATGCAATGGGGAAGTTGCATGAAATTTTTTTAAAATTTTTTTCGATAGTTTAGAACATCAATATAACGGAATGGATATTCGTTTTTTCTAATTATGCATAGTTATTTTTTAAAAAATTATTAAACTTGATACTGCAAAAAAACGCTACGTCATAGCTCAATCGTGTGCTGACGTCATACGCCATCGAAACATCAATCGCTCTCGCTGCTACCAGTGCTGCTTATACTATCGCTATCACTTCTGACATTCTTTTAAGAATGAACGGTTATAAATATTGCTTTGTTCCTATGTGTAAAAATACCACCACCACGACGCCTGATAAAATATTCGTAAGTGTACCTAAGGATCCCGAGAGAAGAAAAAATTGGATAAAAGCTGCGAGGAGTAATGCCACGTATAATGGAGCCGGGGCTAAATCGACACTCTACTGCTGCCAGGATCATTTCAATGTAGGTATTACTTTTTTGCATATACGTAATATATAATTTAATGTGAATAATTCAAGACTACTGATTTATACTAGCTACAAGACGACATGGAAAACTTCTACTGGTATTCACTCATGGGTGGCAAAATTTTCATGAAGCCTAACGTGGTCCCACATATTTTTGAATGCCAGTCAGATAGAAAGCGGGCTCATCAAACTCGACCTAGGGCAGCGGCTATGAAGCGAAAACGACTGCAAGATGTCGAAGACGCTTTCACATCTATTACCAACGTGGGAGTCTGTGAAGAAAACTTAGGTATATACAAGCAATGGTAAACCTTTAGAATAGCTCCCCCCCCCCCAATTTTTCCGCATGAAATTAGTTCCTGTGGTCACCTTCAAACTTCGAATTTATTTAATTACTACATCTTCATATGATGAAATAATAATGTGCCTTATTTAAGTAAATTAAGAAAGAAATAATAACACGGGAAAAAGATAAAACAAAAGAAACCAAAGCTCTTATTCAAAATATTAGAATCGTGAGTATTTCTTTATAACTTCTTTAATTTCCTTCATTGAAACCTTGCTTTTTATACATACAGTTTCCACCTCTCCAGAAAATGAATCTGATTGCAATGACACCATCCTTGAACCGCTAAGTAAGATTTTCATATTTCATTAGCGTAAAATGCATGTACTGATTTTTATGCATGTTTCATTGTAATTTGAATGTACATTTTTTATGCAGATGTTAACGAAGATGCTGGTGATAAATCAACACAGACATATGATAAATCAACACAGTGTAGACCGACAAGTGATAAATCAACACAGAGTAGACCTGCATTTCGAAGCAAACACGTCCAAGTCAGCATGACCACACAACTGTTGAATAGTTCCTGCTCTCCAATAAAGATTTCATCGATGCCTAATAAAAAAACTGAGATTACTGTAGAAGACCCACGGGATGACAATTTGGAGCCTGATTACATGGAATTAGCCACTGAGACTGCTGAGACGGATGAAGAGTATGATAATGAAAAAGAAAGTACTAAAATACAGGAACTTTCCTTACAAAGAACCAGGCTTGTTTTACAAAGCAACCCTAGATTGTATTTAGGTGTGCCAGAAGATTGTTTTTATATTATTGAATACTTAAGTGAAGAGTTGATTTGGTGCCGAATGAAGAAATTGATTCCCACTGATGCAGTTTTTCTAGTTTTAAAAAAAATTAGACTCAATGAACCATTTTCTGTTCTGTCGGATGATTTTGGAATTTCAAAATCCCAGGCATCAAGAATTTTTTCTGTGTGTTTGCCCGTGATTGCATCCTGCATGAAGGAATTGATTGTGTGGCCAAAAAAAAATACGATACAGAAATTACTACCACTACCTTTTAGAACGCGATACAGGAATGTCCAGTGCATAATAGACTGCTTTGAAATTGAAATTGAAAAGCCAAGTAATCCTTTACACCAATCACTTACGTGGTCGGAGTATAAAAAATGCAATACGTTAAAGTACTTAGTTTCATCAACCCCAGATGGAGTGATAAACTTTATATCTAATGGATACGGAGGTCGATGTTCAGATGTAAAGCTGGTGGAAGATTGCGGTTTTTTAAATTGTCTCTCTCCGGGTATGGCAATAATGGCTGATAGGGGATTCAAGCACTTGGACAAATACATTTGTGAAAAACATTGCTTACTGATTCGCCCTCCAAGTGTAACAGTAAAGGATAACATGACTCCAGCTGCAGTTAAAGAAACAAAAATAATTGCGAGTTTAAGAATACACATCGAAAGAGTAATAAGACGTATCAGAGAATTTAGCTATCTAAAACCGCACTCTGTAATCGACAAATGCTTAATAAATCAAACTGATCATGCAGTTCAGATAGCATGTGGGTTAATAAATTTACAGAGTCCCTTGATTAAGTAAATGTTGAGCCTCCTGTATATACTTTATAAATGAAAACTACAAAAATAATTACACAGGTCAGCTCGAACCAGGAAGCTTTAAGTGTGTCAATGCTATAACCAATTAAGCTACTGTAGACCCAAAAGCACTACACTCTCTACAGTCCTTTGGGCTGGTTAATCAGATTGCAAGGATGGGACTTGGTAACTGATCTAACCAGCCCAAAAGACTGTAAATAGTGTAATGCTTCTGCGTCCACAAATACAGAAAGTAATAAATTTCTCAATATTTGGCAATTATAATGATGATTAAGCTCATTTGTTTATCTAATAAATAATCTACATTCATTTTAAGAAAAATATTAATATTAGCATAGAAAACAGTAAATTTGAATTGGTACAGGCATGTGAACCAATAATAAATCATTTTTCAAAGATGAGTTTTTGTGTTTATTCTTATTTACAACAGTGACTTAATGTGTGACTTTCAAATTAAAAAGATGAAATTAAGGCTATTTAATATATTTTATTGATTGATTAATTTAGGGGAAATGGAGGTTTTCCAAAATATTAATGCACTCTCCATCATGTTTGAAATAAAAGTTTCATCATAATCCTCCTCAATGATTGTTATTTCCTTGCTTTCTTCAAAATCATGATTTGCCACACAGAACAAGCCTTTATTCATTTTGCACATGTGCATTTGGAGCTGTATTTGGGCACGAAATTTTTCACATATTGCACCTTTCTCTGTAACATACCGTTTTCTGGCTTTCTCACTGTTTGGGCATTTTATCTCCACGACATAACTGTTGTTTATGGCATCTGGAGTTGCTCCAAAAACTGGATGTTGTTTATTTAAAACCAGGCCAGTTCTCTTAAATTTTTGTTGAGTTATATTTTCTATACACCTTATCACCTCAGTTTCCAAAAATTTTCCTCGGTTCATTGCTGGTGTGCTGGTTAAACCTTTTCCTCCTAAAATTTGTTCAACCAGTGAACCATCGTTTGTTTTGCAGTGAGCAGCTTCATGGAGTTTTGATGCTGTTATCCTTCCATATCTCAAATCGAACCATTTACTGCATTCAGACTGCTCGGCTGTAATTTTAGAAATTTCTATACAGATTTCAGCTGTCATCTCATTCTTGCAGAATTTAATAAAATCGTCTACGTTGCATTCTCCATTGGCAATAAATTGTTGGATCAACATATCTATTCCAAACTTCCTCCACTGATCTGGGTCTTCATAATGTTTCAGCAAGGCACTTTTTGTTTTTAATATCTTTCCTCTTGCAATTACTTTACTAAGAAAATTTCCGCTTCCACACCTGTCTGTTTTTTTCTTTTTTACACCTATATCTTCAGCTTTTACAAAATTGTTGCCACTTCCAACTGAAGATAAAACTGATCGTTTCCAATAGCAAGCTACAGACGTTGGGGCTGGCTCCTCACTCCTGCGATGAAGCCACATCAACAAAGCAATGGCATGCTTACATCCACCTTGGAAAAGTAGACCAAAAAAAAAAAGTGAAATTGCAAGTTTCATTTTCATAACTGAATTCGTGATCACATTTTACCTGCTGATGCAGCACAATCGAAACACTGAACATTTTCCACTTTCTCTTCTCTCTCATTAATAGTTGCTTGTACAGAATAGCATTTGCTTCTCACTCTGTGCTCTGGTGTTATTCTGGCTTTGACGAAACATATTCCATCCTCGCGTTTCACCTGAACATAGCCTATGGCTGAATCGCCATATTCTTCTCTGCATGCCCTATGAAATTGTAAACACATAATGATCTTTATAGAAAGCGTTCATGGGAAAAAGAAATAAGAAGTGAATGTTAATTTACTTACTTAAAAAGATTATTATTGCACTATTCATCCCTAAGCACGGCGGCCTTATTCGGCCGTATTCGGGCACTGCGATGGCATAGACTGCGCGCTAGTCGAGGCCGCTGTTTATTCATCTAAAAAGTGCCCGCAGATTTTCAGCTAATCTTAATCAACGGTGTATTATCTAACAGTACGGTTATCACAGTGATAATAGAATAAAGCATGCAATTTCTTAGCGATTTTTCGATTTAAAATTAGAGCGACTATTCCAAACGCCTAGTTTGATCATATGGCCTGTATGTAACGCGATACTTTACATTTTCTCTCTCTGGACATTGTAATGTGAATAATGTTACAGATAGCTATATATTCTGATGATATTGCAAGTGAATAGTGTAGTATAATCAAAACAAACAAAATTATTACAGCTTCATGTGACGTTCGTTAAGAAAAACATTGATTTCGAAAATCAACCTACCTTCGTGCTTTAGTCCCTCTCATTTCGGCCGATATGAATCTCTCATCGTTTCGGAAAAAATCTGCAACCATCAGTGAATCAATCTGAGGCAAATTATCCGATTGTCCTTTTTCATATTCGGAATCAGTCATGTTAATTCAAGAAAGACGATCGGAATTTTATAAACGTGCAGATTGCAGTTTGCTAACGCACGTGGAGACCTATACGAGATCGCTCACTATCGTGAATGTTTACATGGCGCGTGACGTCAAACTGGAACTAACCAATCTCAAATCGTTTCAGTTTGGAGGCGTGGTTTCGCATTTTTAAAATTAATTTTAATAGCTTTTTAATTATTTTTAAGGTTTTTAACCGTGATTTTCGTATTCAGCATATTGAAATCTATAAGAAACAAGGTTTCTTTTTTAAAAAAAAATTCTATGCAACTTCCCCATTGCAGTGCAAAGTCGAGTCAGAAAATCTGCTCTGTGGCACGATGTTTTAGGTGTCATTTGTTTTATCTTTTTGCGCTTTAGAAAATAACTTAAAAATTAAACCTCAGTATTTAATAGTGTCTAAAATATAGGTCTTCGAAGTGTGAAATTTCGCAAAAATTACAGATTTTGCAAAATTTTGCATAATAAACACCAGAAAAATTATATAAACCGCCACAGGAAAGCAGATCGAGAGATGGGGAATCAATGAAGACCCGGATGTCTGATGTTGAGCGTCAACGGGCTCGGCAGGAGCGCCTTAAAGTTGAGGCGTCGAACCGCCAAGGTGACTAGAACGCGATATGAATGTGCCAATTATTTTCACCGCTCTGTTCGACGCAAATAACATATTTGATGACATAATCGTTTCAACTCATAGAGGTCGATAATGACCATAATCGTAAACATTAACTGCATCTTCACTAGATGTAATTTAGATACGGAGCGATATATATGCGACAATTTGGGACACTGAATTCATATTTACTTCTATATTCATAAAGAATGAATCTGGGATATTCGTGTAATGTTTGGTTTGGTTTGGTTTGCTTTGGTTTGTTTGGTATTAACGTCCTTTTTAACTGCTATGGTCATTTCAGGACGGCGTTCTAGGGGCTGCAAATTTTGCCTCGCAAGGGTTCTTTAACGTGCAGCCGGCAAACGACTACATGGGACCAACGGCTTTACTTCCCTTCCGAAGGAAGTGCGTGATCTCAGGATTTCCCCCTGAAAAATCCTCGTCGTCCTCGGCCAGGATCGAACCCGCGTACTCGGGCATCAGAGGCGATCACGCATCCACTGAGCCACCGAGGCCGATGTGTAATGTTTGAAATAGATTGTGGTCTGAGAAGGACTTAAAGCACCCACATAACAAGAGCTTGATCTCTTTGCTCCATGGCGAGCTTCATCCGTCCTATGTGAATGATTACATGCTGTATAACACATGTAACACACTTTTTGACTTTGGTAAATGAGTGTCAGTTTTTGCTTTCTTATGTAGAACAAGTTCAGAATATGGCCATTATACCTTGCAAAGTTTGTTTTTGTGACCAGGACATTAAAATATGTGAATTTGCATATGCTTGTCGCATTACATTTACTGTAGCCTATGTAGTAGCCTATGTGTGGGGGCCTGTCACCTTGAAGCAGGAGAGTGGGATAGAAGAGAGAGTGGGCAGAGAGACCGAGAGACCCACACATCTCTCCGAGGCCAAAATCAAGGCCGGTGTCTTCATTTGACCACAGTTAAAAAAGGTCATTGGTGCATTTAATTCCCAAAGATACTGACCAGCAAGGAAAACTCAGCTTAGAACACATTTGTGGCAGTAGTTAAAGGTTTCCTTGGGAATCCCAAGGCCTATAACTATGTGCGGCTGATTAAAAACAGCGTTGATTAATAGAGCGCAATATTGCTATCGTGAATAATACAAGGTGTAACAGAAAAGTTCATCACATTTCAAAAATCTATATTTTTAAAAAAAAATGAAGGTATAGAGATGGGCGACATTTTGAAATGTTTGCAATAATCTTAAGTTTTGTTTATAAGTGTTCGATGGTCCTCCTCCTGCTGTACGGCACACATCTAGGGTGTGTTTCGATAGATTACGGACCTCGCGATAGTAGGGCTTCTCTGAATCGTTTCGAAAGGTTTTCTTGAAGTGGTCTCGCCTGTTTCGATAGAGTCGAAACGGTCTTAGCTTTCGAGATCGTACAACTTCGAGAGAACCGATCCTGCTTGTTTAAAGATGGCCACAGCCATAGAGGGTTTATATGGGCAGATCGGGTATCGTGGTATTCGCGGAGCTATAACGCGATAATACAACATATCGATGTCTACTTTCAACAACGTCAACAGTAAATTACAGCTAGTGTTGGAATTGAATAAGAAATAAACTGCAATAAACAAGAATTCTCTGATACAGCGCATGAAAAAAGCGCGAAAACTGAAAGTAAAACAGCACCTGAACAAAGATTTACTCCCCGTAGCGTTTCGATAGCATGATCGTCGCGATTCTCACTTTAGCTCACTGGCCGCAGTTACACGATTTAGCTCTCGCTAGGTTCATGAATCTATCCAAATACACCCTTAGCCGATAACATTAGTCAATACACGTTTTGTGACTAAGACCACACAAAGTGTTCTTAGTACTAATTTGTAGGTAGAACTCGAATCTGATTTTAGATTTTTTCTATCACGTCATGTTTCCAAGTTATGCACATCAAGACTTTTATGTTAAAGTAATGAGAGTGAAGAGAAGCGGCTACATTGTTAAAGTATCCATATTTTGCGGCCGCAAAGAAAATTTACCAGGCCCCAAACACTGAATGATTTAAAAATGTTTCATTGTAAAACAAGAAAGCTGTGCGTGTTAGAGAAATTTAAAAATTATATTCGTAATCAGCAGAAAAAATACTACCAAAAATCACCCACTTTCATTTTGTCACAAGAAAAATCTTAAATTTTGTTGGCCAGTGTAATCAAATTCCTCCTATACCTTCTGAAGCATATCTGGAGTCACTTCACGAATGGCGGCTGTTAGAGAGTTTTTAGCTTCTCCAGATTTGCCGGAAAGGGGGCACAAAAGTACGGTCTTTTACGTATTCCCACAATACGTATTACGTATTTGAGGTCTGGGAATCGATGTGGTCAGATAAATGCTTTCTGTTATGCGTTCGCCATCTTGATAGTGATTGACGGGACTTCCCTAAGTCTTCCAGATGCACCCTAGAGACTAATGGCATTGAACAAAAAACCCCTCTTTCAAATCGTGTGCGGTTCATTGACCTGGGACCAACGGTTTCAGAGGTATTTACGATTGAAATGTGATACCCATTATGTTACATCCTGTATAGTTCTCATTGCCGATGATGAAATTACTATCTGTGGCAGCAGAAGTGAATTAGTTACATCAAGAACAAATCTACACAAGATGAGCACTGTCGAATCGGTAGGCTTGTCAAACGCTACATGCTTAGCTATCAACTCACCGTACATGTTGACAGTGAACATCGATGTGGAAGATGGACTCGTAGATGGTGCCATCGGTGTACTCAGATACATAAAATACATGCTGATGATGATGATCTATAACAAGAACTGAAAGAGTAAAACACAAATAGATCAAGCCCACTTTCAATAAATTGTGGATAAACACCAATTGTGGACTAAATTATAGGACATGAAAAATTATATTTTCAAGACACAATAACATGCATCTCTTTGTGTTAATCACAATTCCTCATTAAATGAATTGTGAATTAAGTTACAATGAATGTCAAAAATGTGACTTGGTCTACTTGTATTTTCAGCCATCCACTTGGCTCGTGTACAACATGTGAAAGATTTTGGTGTAGTTGATTACGGTTATGCACTTTACGAATTCGAACAGAAATCAACGAGTGAACATCTACAACATCAGCAAGAACAGTGTATCTGTCGTTTATGGTTACAGTTGCCAAGTGAAGAAATGGGCAAGATGACACGAATCAAATGTAAGCAACATGTGAATTCAAAGTTCAAAGATAACAAATGATGCTTCGAAATGGACATCGGTAATTAAACGTACAGCGAACATCAATCTAAGTGGCACGATTGATGTTCGTGCATAGTTCCCATTGGTTCCAGCCGCTATGATCATAGTGCATAAATCTGAAGGTGCTACATTTGGTCTATCATCTATGACTCCATTGAACAACAAACTATTTTAAGCGTTATAGTTACCAATCTCAATGCTCAGATTTAGTTGCGCATGCACGAGACATCGAAAGAGATACAGTATTTATTACATCTGATTACTTGGGAATAACTGAGATCTGGATGAATTCAGGAAAACTTGTTCATATTAAAGGATTCGAATTGAGGACACAAATAAATCAGTCTCGTTTCATTAAATCCGATTCACTCAACAAACATGTTATAAGTTATAGATGAGCAGACGGTGTTGCGACCTTTAAAAATATTAACTCTTCAACCGAATGCGAACCTATACCGATTGACTGGTCAAACTGCATACGACAGTTCAAAGTTGGTATCGGTGATATATGTACGGTTAAATGTTGTATAATGGTGTAGTGAGATCTATACTAGACAGTGTTTGCATTCATCCTAAAGTGTCGATATCTGATGTGGTAATGTTATTAGGTGCGATGATGAAACATTCACCAACAAGTAGACCAATCAGTAACGAATGGAGGTGGCTACTGATGTGCCAATTATGATAGTTGGCGATTTCAATGTAGATGCTATATTAAATCTGGCTTCTTCTACATGGGTGGCAATACTATAGATTTTATGTTTGCACGAAATATTGATTCTAGTCTCTTGCCATTTGCATCATACTTCTCTTATCATAGACAAGTGTTTTACAAGTTAGTAATTAATTAAAAAATTAAATACCTTGTAATTAATTCATTTAATTTTTGGTAAAAATAATGTGTCTAATTAAAAATTTATGATATATTGCAAGTATTAGTTGTTTCAACATTTTGTCAGAAATTAAATGCCTTAAATTGTATTGTACAAATTTATTTCTTATTCGCCATGAAGCCACACGACTTATTTCTACGACTTAACTAGCGGCCGTGTCCTGCAACATCCCCGTACAGTTTTTTTATGGAGAACCTGTGTAAAAGTTAACATAGCCTAAAAGAAGGCTGAGTACATGTACAGATATTGCATAACAAGAATTCTTTCTGCGCACGCGCAATACATGCTACCAGTCGTTTTACGTATGACCGTCCCTATCATATCGTCTACAGCGAACTGTTATAAGGTTTCTTTTCGCAAAAGGTAAGAAACTCGCTGAAATTCATGGGGAAAAAGAAGTTTACGGTGCCGACTATCCGGACTATTCCAATTTGTGCAAATGATGTAAAACGTTCTATGTCTTGCGCTTCACACCTGAGCCTAAAATTGCAAGCAAGATGTGGAAACATCCACATTCTCCGGTTCGCAAAAAAAATCAAAGTTTCTACTTCAGCTCGGATATGCAAGGCAGTAGGCTTACACTTTTTTGGGATATGCAAGACATCCTACTCGCACAATTTCTGCTGCGTGGGTGAACTGTTAACGCCGCTATCTATTGTGAAACGTTGACTAACCTGCGGCGTGCTATTCGGTATAAGCGACCAGAAGAGGAAACGATGTTTGACTTTTTCATGACAACGCCCGCCTGCATATGGCCAACGTCGTCAAAGCAAAACTGGTCCATCCACCCAGCCTACAGTCCGGACTTATCGCCCTCGGACTACCACCTCTTTGGTCTCATGAAGATCTCTTTGATGGTCAGAGGTTTGAGACTAACGAGGAACTCAAATCTGCCGTGCTCCATTGGCTGTATTCACAACCGACGGAGTTCTATACTGAATCTGGTGCAGCGTTGGGTTAAATGCCTAAATGGTTGTTTACAAACTTCGTGAAAAGTAGATAAACACGAGTAGTTTCAGCTGCACTTAGTTGTTTACCTGTATGTTTTGTAATTTTCTTTGAAAAAAATAAATGGCGTTACTCTCTGTTAGCTCCTCGTATGAGGAATTTTTCATGTTGAAATTGAAAGTTAATTTACAATGCATGTTATTTTCAGCATGTCCTACTTGATTATCTAATTTGATTTGGATTAGTTCAATGGGGTTGACAGGTAATCCGGTCCTTATTTTATAGAGAGTGTTTAAGAACTATGTACAGTTTTTAGGGGTGGTAAACGACCTTATTTTGAATATATTTTGCAAATAAACTGGGAATCGCAAATGAATCTTTGACGCATAAAAAACATGATGCAGATCTTTAGAACTTTTTTTTAAATGGCAGTATATGGCAGGTGATGAAATTCATAAGATTGAAAATGATGAGAAACAACAGAATAATGCATATACAGTCCTGTCCGAATTTCTAACTACTGCGTTCGAGAAAATCAACTTTCTGATAATAATGGGGTAAAAGTAGGAAGGGATATTTGACCCAAATTTTTACTCTTTATTTATCTCCACTTTTTACCACCAATATTTTAATTAATTATCAATGTTAATTTACGGGTATGCCAGGTAGAGTGCTGAGTGCTTCCCACAAGAGGCGAAGTGAAGAGAAACATTGGAAGATTTTTCATTCTTAGCATACTGGTGTTGCGACATTCCTCCAGGATTTTTCCTATATTCTCAGGTTTTTCCCTAAATATTTATGCACAATAACTTTATTATACAGAGAGTCCACAAAGGATTACTTTGATTTCAGTAGTTTATAATATTTTACCATTAATAGTAACCTAAGATTGTTTTGCTGCAGGTAAACGTTTTTTTACACTCACTTTCACCAACCGAAGTGCTGTCGCTACCATGGAAGGAGTTCTACTTCTTCATGGTCGCTGCCTTATCTTCAGAATGGCTTCACCGCAGGAAAAGGCTCAATCTGTTATTCGGCTTGTAGAAACAAAATTTCTGATTCATGTGCAGGGAATATTTTGGACACGTTATTGAAAGAACTCGCCTGAAGTGAAATTATTTAAGTCACGGATGACACTTTTTGTAACGGAATAAGTGTTTAAGGGTAAAGACAGTGGCAGACCATCAGCTTCTGAACAGATTGTTGAGACTATTCAAACATTAGGCACTACAGAAATTAATTAGACAACCTTCGCACAAACTTCAAATCTCAGAGTGCACAAAGCCGTACTCAAAGTCTAAAATTTATGCGTACAAAGTGGGAATTGATCTTCCAGGCATGACCAATATGCATTTTACAGCGGATTGATGAGGATAATGATTTTTTGTAGCTTGTCTGTTTTTCGATGAGGCTACATTTCATTTAAACGGAGCAATTAACAGGCGCAACTTGAGAATCTAAGACAGAAAACCCATATGTCATAAGAGGTACATCGAAGACTGTCCGAAAATCAACTTATGCATGTTTGGGTATTTGGCCCGTTCTTCTTCTTAATGAAAATGTGTTCCTAGACAAGTTAATCAACTATTTCATTCTCCAACTACAGAAAATGTCATCTTTTAGCAAAATGAAGTTCTTCTTCATTGGGCTCTTCCAAGTTCTCATGTACCTTAATGAAGCATTCCTAAATTGATAGATTGGCAGAGATGGCCCAATCCCATGGACCCCGAGATCAGAGGACATTACTCCTTTAGAATTCTTTCTTTGCGGGGTATGTTAAATATGTCTTTGCAAAACAGCAGTTGCAGTTCTTGTGAACTTGCTACAGCGCAACGGACATGCAATTGAAGGTGTGAAAACACAAATATATTGCAGAATGTATGGCGTAAAACCTAATATTGGTTGGATAATTTGCGTGCTACCATGAGCGCATATCTTGAAGTTTATTAAGTTTTTTTATGGAGTGCAAATCCAACCTTCATTGAAACGAAAAAATACTAATTGTTAAAATCCAAGATAGAAACAATGAAGGTTACATTGTTGCCAGACCTATTTTGATCATGTGACTTTTCAGTGCCGGGGCCTGTCTTTTCGTAAGCCTCGCTTTGTGCGTAAGCCAATAAACGAAGACAAAGCTAGTTAAAGTAAACCATTTGAAAAAAGTCTCACAGCCAATCTATCACTGACGACTAAAAACAACTATTTTAATTATTCTTATTTATTTATCAGTTATAACAATGAATTAGATTAATGTAGTGATCAGTTTTAAAAAGTGGTGAGAAAAAAGGGTAAAAAAATAGACATAGAAGAAAAAGTAGAAGATATTTTTAAATATTTAAAGTATTTTTTAAAGTATTTAATACCCTTTGAGGGGATTAATTTCTTGTTATAATTATTAATCCAATAAAGGGACCTGTTATTTCCACAATTACCAAGATCTCGAATTCGAAGTACTTAGCACTTCACCTCAGAAATGGATAAAAAAAATTTTTGAAAGTATAGCTAATTAAAAAAACATTTTTTTTGTTCAATGTTTTCAAGCTCATTTATTTTCAATGTGCGTGCAGTATTAAAATCAAAATTAGAAACATTTCGAATAATTAACGAGCGTTTCTCCTAACTTCTTATCTTTGCGACTCCAAGAGAGTTTGGAAACATATTTTTCCTGTGAAATGATTCGTATCCACTGAAACGATAATTAAGACCGAGCACCCGGGGGATTGGTAAATACGGCTTGAATACGTTTCTTCTTGTTCGATACGAATTGCGTAAAGCAGATCTTTCAAATGCATTCCCTCCACGTATTCCCTTCTGCTGGAGCTCTGAACATGGGTTTGCCAATTGGAAACTGCCTTGGCGCCACAAACGCCTCCGCTGAGTCACTTCATCTCCAACACCCCCCTCAACCCTTAACCCCTCACGGCTTTCCCCACCCTCTATCCCGACCGACCTTTTCTCCAACCCGCTGGGGAGCCACTTATTCGCCGAGGAGTCGCACAGCAACCTATAGCAGTAGGTCTCATGACGCAAATAGAAAGCGCAATAGAGAGAGACAGAGAGAGAGAGAGACAGAGAGAGAGAGAGAGAGAGAGGGAGAATCTGCCATTTGCAGCCAAAATGAATTAATTTAATAAACCATACTGAGAGGACATAAACTCTTGTTCAAATTATTGGCTGGCTCTGTCACAGCGATGTTAGCTAATCGTCCTCGTCTCCAGGCGAAGTGGTTCCTTCACTCTGACAGCACAACGTTGAAATGTCGATATGATTATCACCGTATCTCCTAATAAAGTTGACATAAATTATATCTTAGCAGTCAGCGTATTCTCGTCGTCGACAAACTGATTCATAAATTTCACTTACCTTAAAACATGCTTAACTATTTTTTTAAAATTGTATTAATTATATTTTGCCAACGAAAGCTTCATTTATTTTTTGGCGCCATGGGTATTAAATTTTTTATCGTTGCATTTACTTAAGCAATAAAGGTAGCGGAGATTTAAAGAATTTAATTTCCGGTCAACTTTTTTATTTATGATCTTGAGATTTTGCCTTAGCAGCAATAGGGATACCATATAGCACCGAATTATTAAAGTAAATGGTTTGATTTCCTCTGTGACCCCTTTTTCATTTTAATAAGGCGCACTTTAAAACTCGTTGCATTGCCAGTAGAACTACGAGGTTAAGGTTCACTAACATTTTAGCTGTATAATTATGATTTGAAATGAAAATAAACTTTATTTGTACTTTAAATCTGCTTGTACATCACTTTTATATAGCCACAATCTAGCTACTTTCATTAATAATTCATGGCACAATATTTTTTTTTTTTTGACACAATATGCACGTCACGTTGCTCATATCTTAAATTGTGCTATGTCTATTTCAGGAAACTCTTCCGATATTTCAATATTTTCATCTTAATGAGCTTAATATCGCCCAGAAACTTTAAACTATCACATAAATCTCAAGCGTATCTACATGAGTTATCCGTGAAAAATTTAAATATCTTCATCTTTTTAGGTATTATGTAGTGCGTTCAATTTATGACGATTTTCATTTGTTGTAGAAGCTTCAATTCTTTGCTCTTTATGCCGTACGTTCTCTTTTTTAAGTAACGGAATAATGAAACTACGAGGGGTACTCTAAAAGTTTTTAGCCAGGAACGCTGCAAGCATCTTACGAAGACCATTCTTTTAGCACCTTTTGAAGTACACTTTCTCGGCTTCTTCTGGTATACAAAGTTTGATCCTCCTGAATCCAGTCGAACTTGCATATTTACCAAAATGTAGTCGTTGTACGCTGCTAAGACGTCATCGTCACTGTCGAAATGGAACCCCATGAGCTTCCTCTTGATTGTGGGGAACAAAAGGAAGTCGAAAGATGCTAAGTCTGGAGAATAACTCAAGATATTGACCCGATTTTCGAAGAAAAACTCAGTTGTCTTATTAGCAGCAGGTGTTGGGGCGTTGTCATGATGGCACAACAAACCTCTTGTTCCTCTCTTCGGACTCTTCTCCTTCCATTTTATAGGATTTTTAGGACGCAGGATATAACATACAACACTGCTGTAACCATCTTTTTGTTTTCAAGCACAACAATGCACACATGGCCAGTGGGACAGAAGAAAGTTGCCACCATCATCTTCCCAGTACTCCAAGAACTTTTGCATTTCTGTGATGGACCTTGCCCTTTGGAGAATCGCTGTTTGAATCGTCCCTTATTTTCGGGGTCGTAATGATAGAACCATGTTCCTTCACCTGTGCAGATGTCGTTGACACGTTTTGGTATCTCGTTGTTGAACCTTTCGATCGTTTCTTGGCACCATTTCACTCGGGCTGCTTTTTGCTCTTGAGTCAACAAACGAGGGATTCATCGTGATGAAAGCTTCCTGAGTTGCAGATGGTCATGCAAGATTTTTTAACCGCTGATGATCTAACGTCCAGATTTGTCTCAATCCGGGAATAGGTTAGGCGATTGTCATTTGCGATCGTATCCGACAGAGCACGAATGTTTACTTGTGTAATTGCATCGGTGGCCGTCCACTGCGAGGTTCGTCTTCAAGTGACTTGTTTTCCCCTCTTGAACTCGCGATAACAGACGAAAGTGTAAGTTCTGCCAGGAAATGCCTGCTGTAAAGTTTCAAAAGAATGAGACATTTGGAATAATCGTAGAAATCGTAGCACGCCATCCCTGCTAATTCAACTCCGTTGTGTTGTACCCCTATCTAATAGTGCGCGAGTTTTAGAATTGCACCAGGCGAAATTTTGGCATGCTCAAATCTTGCATACAACCTTTCCCAGTCATGTGACCAAAAACCAGGGTTTTGATTAGTTGTACGGAATGCCCTCAGGCCAATGAGGTCCTTTACTACTGGAAGCTGTAGATAAAATATCGCGCTCTCTGCAAGATTTGATCAATCAATTAAGGGAGATGCGTACTTCTTCATGTGAAATAACGGACTAATTTCTCACGTCGGCGCCGGGTAATTCCTAACAAATGCTAGTAAAAACGTTCCCTTACTTAAAGATTTCTCTAACCCTATATCTCGAGGAATCACCAAGCTCCAAATCCATTCTAACTATAATAGTTTTTCCATCAATGTTCATGAGATAATCTTGCCAAAGATTACTGGAATGCTTTCTCCGGGCAAGTTGAGTTCAAATAATTGGCCACACATTAGAAGCCTGCAGCTGACTGATCCAAAATTCATCCGTCTGGAGTCGACTTGTTGTTGGGTGCCAAAGTGGTTGCACAAATTATGTTAGGAGGACTGGTGCAATCGCCGGCTTGGCAACAGCTATACATACTGAACTAGGATGAATTCTGATAAGAGAATACTACTATCCCCATACAATGCAAACGATTACCCATCAAATCACATTTGGTGACCAATCACCCCATTTATGACTGCATCAAGTAATTTTGGGAGCTCGAAGAGGTTCCATTTGAGATGCTTCTAACTAATGAAGAACTCTGTGTGAGCAACATTTTGTAGATACAATTGACCGAAATGACGATGTGCGATTCATTGTCAAGCTCCTCTTCAAGGAGTTATTGATCCATGAAAAATAATATGCCACTAGACAATCCCATAGAAAACTGTATGTCGACTTTATGACCAAGTATGAACAGCTAGGTCATATGGAACGGATATCCTCATCCCTTCAACCTGCTAATGCATACTATATTCCACACCATGTAATTTTGAAGGATACCACCAAACTCAGAGTAGTATTCAATGCGTCAAATCAAGCGCAGGTAAATAGTAGATGAAAAAGGCGTTTTTTATACAGTATCAGGATTAAAGAGTAAATGAGTGTTCGCGAAAAGTTACAGTTGGGCAAGAGTGAAAGTATGTGTAAGCCAATCAGGGAATTTTTGTGGAAGTGAGGAATTCCCTAATTGGTTGACTTATAGGCGCTTTTTAATTATATCTAGAACCAGGTCAAAATCAAAACTGATTTCATTATTTAATAATCTATCAATTTTTAGTTGTTTTTGTCAAAATATAGCAAGTTTTTCCATCACGCATAGTTTTCTTGTATCATTGGTGGATCTAACGATGTTCATTACGCCAAAAATTGTATTTAAAACTGATCACGGTGTTCGGCGAACGCCGACTTTCCGTCTCCGTGGGTTAATGAATGTTTGTGTTCGTTGTACCTGTCAATAAATCGGCGTTTAGTCATTCCGAGATAAATCTTGTCACAATCCGGACAGGCTAGTTCATATATGCAACTTTTTCCATAATCTTTGATGCTGCTGTGTTATGTGTGGAGGGGGGGGGGGTTCTCAGTATTTACCCGCAATTTTATAATCTGGGACTAGGGATGCCAACTTTTCGTTGACCGAATCCTGGACTCAATTCAAATTTGAATGTTAAGAAAATTTGTGATTCCTGGACACAATTCAAATTTCTCTCTCTCTCTCTCTCTCTCTCTCTCTCTTGTCAAAATAGCGCTCGGACAAATAGTGCTTTTGCTGGATTGTCTAGGCGAAATCTGGACGGTTGGATAACCCTATTTGGGCCGCGTCACAAGTTGAGATAGATCGATTTAAAAGATTTTAAACAATTTTTGGTGCCATTTGTTCTTATTTTTCAGCACTTCGTTGAAGGAGGCTTCCTTTGTGGTATCGTCAAGGCCGAAGCTGAGCGACTTCTCACAAAAATTCCGAAAACTTTTATTCATTTCTAATTAAAATGTGTCATCATTGTCTTGTGCTAATTGTCAGAAGAGGGAAAGATTGTAGATCAACTGTGAATATCCTATTTGATTAGTGTATATTTGATTGAGTAGAGTGTACGCAGTGGAATATAGTACACGTACAGAGGTCGGATTAAAAAATTAAAGTAACGTTTATTTGATAACAATTAGGCAAAACCAAAATGAAATAAATAGCTTGTATCTAAGCATCAAAACAAGTATTCAGCTAATGAAGCAATATAAACAAATACATATACAGGGTGGTCATAAATTATTAAGCACATTTTGACAGTGAATATTTTATTAACCAAGAAATGTACACACTTCTTGTGAACATCATTGAAAAGTACAACTCAAACAGTTTTTTCCCGTAATATTCCGAAGTTACAGCACTTCCACGTGTGCTCCTGCAGTGACTCGCAGAATATCCATTCGATATTCGATTTCACGCCATGTATTCCGCAGCATTTCAGGTGTCACTGTTGCAATGACGGCCACAATCTTTTCATTCAATTCATCAAGATCACGCACTTTGCTGGAGTACACACGGTCCTTTACATATCCCCACAAGAAAAAAATCGAGTGGTGTGATGTCAGGAGATCGCGGAGGCCATGAAATCGGCCCCCCGCGGCCAATCTAACGACCAGGAGATTGTTCATCCAGGTATCGCCGCACAATCGTTCCCCAGTGTGGCGGTGCACCATCCTGTTGAAAAATAACATCTGGTTGTCGTTGTTCAAGCTGCGGTATAGCATAACATTGCAGCATGTCAAGGTACGTGATGCTATTCACCGACTGCTCTGTGAAGAAGAATGGTCCAATCACTTCATTGACAGTCAACGCTCACCACACATTGACCTTTGGACTGTCTCTAACATGTTCACGGACTTCATGAGGGTTCTCTGATCCCCAAATGCGACAGTTGTGTCTGTTCACACGCCCGGAAACATGAAATGTTGACTCATCTGAGAAAGCCACTTTATCCAAGAACGTGTTGTCCACATCAATTTTGTGCAGAATGAGCTCCGCGAATGCAAACCGTTGCGATTTATCGTCGGGCTTTAGTTCCTGAACAATCTGAACTTTGTAGGCATACAATTTCAAATGCTTATGCATCACTTTCATCACCATAGATCGTGGGACTCGCAATTCGAAGCTGGCGCGCCGAGTTGACTTCGTAGGGCTCCGTTGGAACGCATCTCGCACCTTCTCAATGACTTCCTCACTGACGGTAGGCCTACCAGCACCTTTATTGTGGGCTATGCTTCCAGTTTCCTTAAACTGCTGATACGACCGCTTTATGGAATCCTTTCCAGGAGCAGGTTGTCCATATTCCAAGCAGAATTGCCGTTGAACTGCTATCACGGATTTCTGCTCATGAAACCAAAGAACGCACATTGCTTTCTGCTGCACGGTCGCCATTTTCGCGTTTTGTGTTCCTACGCCAAACAGTGCTGCCGCCTGGTGGTGATAGTGACACCTGACAAACTGTTTGAGTTGTACTTTTCAATGATGTTCACAAGAAGTGTGTACATTTCTTGGTTAATAAAATATTCACTGTCAAAATGCGGTCAATAATTTATGACCACCCGGTATATCCGGTAAAAGTAACATTACACACAGCAATTCTTAGCTAAGTATGTATAGTATAACCACAACAAGCTTAAACGATCATATAAAGAATATATGTAGCACTCGGGTTTGTACTATATTATAATTATTTCCTGGTTTCTTAATTACTATTAGCACTTAGAGTATCAAAATATTAACCAATAATGAAACCTTATCTATAGAGCTAACTATAATCACAATTACTTATTGTAACCATAAAAATAAATAAATAGCAATATCAATGCCTAAACCAGTAATGACAAAGCGAGTAATAAATGAAGCAAAATTAGCTTAACAACTTACGCTGACGTCGCGCGTACTGAATTATAAATAATTCCAAAGTCCACACAATAATAAAGTCTCTATTGGATAAATGTAAATCGAATTACGAGATACCAGACTAAAGTCCGAGTCCATAATACTAAATTGTATATCGACAAATGCCACTTGAATGTATAACAAGATCGTGCTATGAATAGCAGTAAAGTCACAAAATTCTTGAGTCTTAATAGAACGATAATTGAGTCCAAAAGTCCTTAGGAATACGTCAAATTCTTATTCCATTAAAGCACTATAAAAGAAAGAGTAACATTATCTTCGTTACAATAAAGTACGAGGAAAAGACAAACTCTTAACAGTAAATCTTATTCACTCATTAACATTCGAGTCACTGCCGCTCATACACAACACAGCATTTTTCCATAAGACATGAAAACACCTATATGAGTGTTAACAAATACAGACAGTGATATGAAGCACTTCATGACGAGAAACACTGGTATTCATATTAACGTAAAACCTAGCTCATGGCGTAGGCAGGCACATAGGCTGAAAGGCCATAACCCTTTCACAAGCGTACCATGTCGGAGTTCTCGTCTCGAGAGCTCTGTAAAAGCGGCCTTAAATAAATAGGCATTATTGATCACAATAAAAGTGGCACTTACTAGCGAGTAGCTGCAGTCCATCACAGTTTTCCGGAACACATCGGGAGGCTTGAAAGAATAAAGCTGCGACGGCGAAACGGTCGACTGGCTTTCCGGCTCTTTAAACGGCGAATTCTCCGCCCTCGAGGCTTCGCTGCACGGCGTAGCTTTTCGTAACTGCGTAGTTTGCAGGTTCGAACCGTTAGCTGCTATGGCGGCTGAAGAATCTCCTCCCTCTTCCAGTTTCCGTATCGACACACATAGTCGGTGACTGCTATCAGCTCTCCTCGGTGGGTCGCGTTTTGAGCGAACTTCCACGTTCGGAACTCTCCACCAATTTCCCTTCTTCTCCCTTTTCTTTTCACATTCCGCGCTTAAATCCCTCGCTGCTCGCTGATTGGACCGTGCGTGTTGATGTTGCTGGTGACGAAAATGATGTCGCCCTGCCTTCCTCTCGGAATGATAGTAAATTCGAGAGCGAAAGCGGGCGATTACGTCATCGGAATTCACGTTGGAGTTTGAATTCCGTGACAATTAGTATATCTATGGATATGCTTCATGCCGCCATTCGATTTTATATGGCTAAATGATTTATAGTCAAGGCAGTGTATCCAGTGCATAGACTAGGCACATTACACCTGCATAACTTGTAGAAAATCCGTTTTTCTAGTTTTGCATCTAGCAATTAAAGCCAAATTAGATATCAAAAGTCAATATAAGAAAAGTTAAGTGCTTTGTCTCATTTTATACTGAAATTGGCTATATCCCATCTTTGGCGCTTGCCTCCATACGATGTCACAATTAAAAAACGCTATAAAACTTAAGATTATTTTGGTATTTAGTGCTTATAATATTTCCTATAGCTTCTGCTGATGATTCATAAATGTCGATGTCTTTTTTTTTTGGTACTGTAGTTCCAAATAAAATTATAGAAAACGTCCCAACTTATGCAATTCTCCCCCAATTTCATTTATAAATATACATTGTGGCTTCGTTTCTCGTCGTTAGATAATCCCGATAATCTCATCCTTAAGAAATTTCATTCCAGGTTTGTCCAAATATGTCCGCATGTATTAGCACTCTCCCTGTAACTCCTGCAAAGTAGCAGTTTCAAATGTGCCTGAAGGTAGACTATAGAACTGTCTACTGCCACCAGATGGTGTTGCTGCTTCCCATCGGTAGAGAATAGCAGCAGCCATTGTTCCGGTTTGCGAGAACACGTGTGGACATCGATAAAGACAACATGGAAGCAGACAAGCATGAGCAACGGTGGACAGTGTGGTTTCTCTGGAGAGAAAGTGTGACTGCCTCAGACATTCACAAGAGGTTAGGAGCCATATGTGGGGTGTCAGCACCAAGTCGCAGATCAGTGTTTCGTTGGGTATCAGAGTTCAAAGACGTCAGGGACTTGGTAAAACGCAAACCACTGCACGCAAACCAAATAGTGCCCAGCGTGTCAATGACTTGGTAATGGACAACGGGCAAATAACGTTTGATGAACTAGAGAGGGCAAAAGGTCTATCACGGAGAACCCTCCACATCATCATCCATGAACATTTGAAGATGAAGAAGGTGTGTGCACAATGGGTGACCCATTCCCACACCATTGCGCAGAAACAGAAGCGTGTGGATATATGCCAAGAGTAGTTGCAACAGTACAGTGCAGATCCAGCGGAGTTCTTTGAGCGTCTGGTCACCGTCGACAAGTCATGGTTCTTCCACGAGACTCCAGAAAAGAAACGCCAGTCTATAGAGTGGAAGCATACTAACCTAATCTAACCTAACCTCCTCCCAAGAAGTCTTGGCCGGGACTATTCGTGCAGAAACAAATGGCGACTGTGTTCTGGGATCAGGAAGGGATAATTCTGGTGGATGGGCTCCCTCCCATAACGACCATCAACAATGATCGGTACTGCAGTTTACTGTACCAACTCCACCGATGCATTCAACAAGCCGCCACGGAAGATGGGGACGTGGCGTTCTTCTCCATCACGACAATGCGCGGCCACATGCAAGTCGCCAGACCATTGTCACCGTGTGTGACCTAGGCTCCTATCGATTATGCCCTATTCGACGCAATGAAAGAGGTCATGCAGGGTAAAAAGTTCACCACCAATGACGAACTTCATTGGTTGTCCACAAGTGGCGCCGGGATAACCCCCAAAGAATGATTTGCGACGCAAATACGGAAGCTGCCAGAACGATGGCAAAAGTGCACAGACATTGGAGAGGAATACCTCTAATATAATCTGTATTCTTTTGTTCAGTAAATTGTTCCTTTGAACACAAAAATCATTCATTGTAGTGCCTATCATTTTCGAACGCTCCAAATACCGGGTGTTTCATAGGCTATGATCAACTTGTTAGTTGAATAACTCGTCAAAGGTGGAGCTATTGCCGTGAAAGCTTGTACACATATGCAGGGAGTCAAAGGAAATGTATTAGGCTTATTTTCGACGAATACAGTACTGCAGTTGTTTCACAGGATATAGACCAAAGAAAAAGGCGAATAACATTTGAACGGAAAAAGATCTTTATTTCAAACTTTCAGGATCAACACTTGAGACTAAAGGAAATTAAAGGCACTAGACAATTTCCTGAGTGTTTCGGCAGGGCTCTGGTCACAATGATAAAAAGTCTTGACCAAAAAACACGCTCTTCGACTGAATATCGAGACATTTCGGCGTAAACAACTGCAGTACTGTATTCGTCGAAAATACGCCTAATCCATTTCCTTTGACTCCCTGCATATTTGTACAAACTTTCACGACACTAGCTCCACCTGTTGACGAGTTATTCAACTAACAAGTTGGTCTTAGCCTATGAAACACCCGGTATATGTGTCAGTGGAACACTATGACATAGCTTGTCGAGAATTGTAGGAAGTGGAAGGGTATATATTTTGTCTTTTGCATATCCTCATAGGAAAAAATATAATGGCGTTAAATCGACAAATCTTTATAGCCAAGCTATTATTCCATCACAACCAGTCCAAATGGGAGATTACGAGAAAGTTATGCAGTGATTCCCAATGATGATAATGAGGCAATGCGCCCTATTATCCTGCATATATCTTCTTGCAGTTATGGCATCAGGTTATTTTAAACCATATTCAGATAGATAATGCCAGTTATAGTCATCTCATTAAAGAATGGCTAAACACTATCATAGAGCTAAGGACACAAATAACAATCACGATATTCTTCTGTATTCTCGTATGTGCAGTGTCCTGCTCTGAAATTTTTGAAAAAATTTGAATAATCTGCGATTTCTATTTTTGGTGTTATTAAATGTTAATTTTATGTATCTAATTTAGAGCAATCCTCCTAATTTAAAATTATTAAAAATATACTTTCATATTGCTTATAATTTCTTAGTTTATAATGAACAACATAAATCTTTATTAAATTCAGTTATAAAGATAACCAAAAAGAAAATTTTTTTACAGATTACATTAAGTTTTAGACAATTTTATTGTATATTGTCATCAAATATTTGTTTCCCGAATAATTAAAAAAAAATTGGACGACTGCAGCGATTTAAAATTAGATAGGCAGTAGATTAAGTAGATAATTTGGCTCTATTTTTTTCTATAAACAATATATACAGTATTATCCCGGGCAACGCCGGGTCCTCTGCTAATAAATATATAAGCTGCAGTGTCTCCTTCTTCGTATAAAAGTCCAAAGAACGAAAATAGAAAGTGATTATGAGTAATTACGGATGTGAGCTTTTTGTTCATAAATGTGAATATTCATTGACGAATGCTCGCCAATAGCCTATAAATCATTTTAATAATCTGCATAGCTTTTCTCATTGATGACATGCAAATAGATGAGTAATTTCTAACTCAAAATGGAGATGATTTAAAGTGCTTTAAAAATGTTCAAAGACTTTCAGCTAATCATAATAGAGTTCATTAAACCTGGATCTTCTAAACACTTAAAATGACATCTGTAGATATATTTAAATTAAACTTATTAATAAATTTCAGCATTCCATGTCCTTACAGCATTAAATTTTCATTTCGCAAATGGCAATAGCTCGTACCCAATCGAAAATGACTGACCCCATGAGATAAGTCGCTCCTGAAATAAAACGTCTGAAGAAGGTTTCATATCCTTTGTTTTAATAGAGAATAAATAAATGTTTCCTATTCGTGGAGCTTCATTTTTAACATCCTTCCTTTCATTATAGTAAACTAGTTTAGCGCTAAGCTACTTATCATCTGCTTTCGTTGCTTTGGCTCGTTGCCAGTTCATTAGAAAGGCATTGACCACCGAAGAGCATGGCGCCTACGATGCCTCCGCCTCCTCCTCCTTGTCTTGTTCTTCTTCATCTTCCTTCTCTTCCTTTAGGGATCTGGAGACTGAAAGAACATCTATTCATAATTAATTCAGAAGCAAACATTTTCTCATCTTCCAAATCAGGATTTTGAATGATAAGCCAACGTAAATGGAAATTTGCAATTAGCTTCTGGAAATGAGTATAATGCTCTCAACTGCGGAAAGAACTTAAAATAATATTTTATGCTAAGCATCAAAACTAAATTTTTAAATATTTAATTTTAATAATGGAAACTTATTCTTTAATCTATACTTGTTACCGTGACGATTTGACTCAACTAACGGGCCCGTGATAAATGAGATGTAACTCCTGATGCTCTACTCATCAAATTAAGTTCTTTTACTAGAATTTCCTATAGTCGTATAAAGAATCACTACACGATCCTAAAATCTTTTATAAATTACTTTTCAAGGAACTCGAAATCGTAGAGTCTTCTTAGAAATACTAGTGGAATCTTTAAGGAGACACGAATTTGATTCCGAAAAATTGGTTTCCTTGCATTATCATTATTAATTATCTAATACTGTAATCTAATAGATAATTAATGTTAATTACAATGTTAATTTATTGTGGAACAAAAAAATCCTCTTTTGTTGAACAGGATAGAAATTTCTACTTTTGAATACCTGCCAGAAGCAAATATAAATTTATTATAACAGACAAATCTATATCTAATTAAAGCTATAATAAAAGTGCAACTGTTAAATTTTATTTTTTGAATTAGGAAGGAAAATACGAAAATCGCTGCTAATATATAAATTTTTTTGAAATTAACTAAATTTACATTTATATTGCAATTATCCTCAATTAGAAAATAATAAAATTGCATTTAAAAAGTTAACGAGCAGATTAGTAAAATGCATAGTTAAAATTTTATTAATTTTAACTGGAATAAGCTTATTTTCTTTTTATTACAACTTTATTATTATCTGTTTGAGGATAATTAATACTGCTATAACTGTTACTATTAGAACTATATTAATTTTTGGGCATCTCCTCAATGTTTCTCTTTATTATGTGAAAAGCTTGGTATCAAAGATAGACAACTATTTTTTTTTTTTTTCAGTTTTGAGATTGAGATGATTTTGTTGTAGCATTTTTCATAACGAGTTTTATATTGGTTAAGTTTTGTCTCCAAAATACACAGAACAACACTAAAATGTGCTTGTTTGTGCGTTTTAGAATCTTAAGAAATTAATAAATGAAAAGTGAAGTTAAAGTGCTCCAGGCATAAGGAATGATATTATTGGTAAAGATGGAAGGAAAACTTCCGCGACCTGGAATGGAACCAGGAACCACGAATAACATGCTCATCACCTCTACTAATTGGGCTCCTTAGGCAGCCTTGCTGATCGTATTTACGATAACCCAATTGGTATAGGCGACGAGCGTGACACGTGGTTATCGTAAATACGATCCAGGTTCCAGGTTCGAATCCAGGTAGCGGAATTTTTCCTTCCATTTTTTCCATTACCAGGTATGTAAATATGAAACCGGAATGTTTTTATATTTTATTCGAAGTATTGGCTATCGCTGGCTATACATTTTTCCCATCTGTCTGACAAATTTATGGATGCCACGCCAAAAAACTGTTGCTCTTTTGAGACAAACCAGTCATCGAGCCATTTTCGTATATTTTCGTAAGAAGTGAAGCGCTGCTCAGCAAGTGCGTGTCCCGTCGATGCAAATAAGTAGTAATCGGACGGAGCCTACTTTGGATAGTAAGCCGCATGCGAAAGTATTTCCCAAGTAAACGCCTCAATCGTTTCCTGAGTGTGGTGGTGCATTATCAAGAAGCAAAATCACTTGGTGTTGCCTTTTTTGATATTCTGGCCGTTTTTATACGCAAAGCTTGATTCAAATCGATCATTTGTTGTCGGTAGCGTTCAGTATTAACGGTTTTGCCAGGTTTCAGCAGCTCATAATAGACCGCACCCTTTTGATCCCACCAAACACAGAGCATCGTTTCTCACGTCAAAATCGCCACTTGTGAATTTTTTAAACCACTCAAAGCACTGTGACGTACTAAGAGCATGCTCACTGTAAGCTTTGACAAGCATTCGATGCGATTCTGCAGCAGTTTTCTTCAAATGGTAACAGATAATCAAAGCTGTCCGCAAATCGTATTTTCCAGGCACAAAATTCGACATGTTCAACGCTATTAAACACTATGCTGTTGTCTGAAACTTGTATTGTTGTGAGTTGAAAATCTTTGTCAGATGTCAGAGTAAGAAAATGGCGCCGAAGACGCGGTTTATCGGTATCTATGGGTAAATTCCGGTTTCATATTTACAGAACTGGTAATATTATTAACCCTATCATAGTTTTGTTTCAAAAAAAGACAACTCCCACAGGAGCCGACAGGAACGCTTTATGCTTAGCCTTCTATCCCAGAATGCAAATCATATACGGCTGAGTGTTTGTTTACATCATAATCCTGCAGTGATTTCCGGTGGGTATGCCATGAACTCGAAAAAATTAAAAGATGCAAATGAAGAAAATTGGCAAAAAATAAAACATTTGCAATGGCTTATCAATCTAAGTGAAAACAACAGTATCGTAAACCGGGGTTACTTTGCATGCCCGCAGGTAACTTTGCACAAGGGAACGTCAAACATTTGCTGCCTCTTATTTTGTGTTGAATGGTTTTGTTTTACAATAAGATTTCATGAAAGTGTTAAATACAAAATCATTGAACACAGAATAAGTTCTTTAAGAGCAGCAAATCTTTGCATTAACCCCCGATGTGGAAAATAATCCCAGTTTACTGCATGGAAAATAGTTAACATGGTGATAGGAGTACGTATATGAAGATGGATACAAAAATGATTTCATAAATTCCTGATGCAGATGGATAATGACAATTACTAACGTGACCAAACGTCCCGATTTTTCGCCCTCTGTCCCGATTATCTGGCCCGATTTTCAGTTTCTTGTCCTGGTTTGTCCCGATTTATATAAAATGCCTCCACCTAATAATTTAACCTAAGTACAAATGCGTCGGCTTTCAAATGATAGATTCGGAAGTTAGTATTCTATCAAATAGCGAGTGGATGTACTCGATACACATTAAAAAACATTCAGGATTTATATCAATAAGAGACACAAAACAAACCGCTTTTCCACAAAGGATTTAAAATACATGAATGTGCATTTCGGTCGCTACGCTGCCTTCTGTCAGCATGACTAAATGATAATACAAGTATAACAACTATGTATATACAACAACAACCACCAATAGAATCAATGCAAACTGATCAAAAACTGAAAGGTAAGAGGAACAACCAATGGGAAAAAATACTCAATGAAAGTCACTATTTGATAACACTGATGAAGCTCGTCAATCAGAGAAATACATGGGATCTCGATCCGCATTGAGGAGTTCATCAGTCGGTTTTCTGGCAATCTCTTGTGATTCCAGGAAATTTAAGTACTTATAATCACTGATGTGGTGTAAATTAGTTATTAGGAATTGCAGCATGGCCAGTCTTGAAGATGTGCTGCGCAAATCCTGGACATTCTGGTTTGTGGATTTTGATGCATTGATAGTGCTCTTCTATCCGAGTAGAGATTTTGCGACGTGATTGGCCTACATAAACGCAAGGGCACGAACCACATTTCAGTCCATAAATACCCGATAAGTCTTCCTATCCACAGTCTTAAGGTATTTATTCTATTTAATAATGATCGTTATTATTATAATGATGATTTATTTTCAATATTAAACACTACGAATTTGAAAACACAGAAAGAGTAAAAGCTTTTTATATTAGCGTTTAAAAATAAAATTTTACATTATTAAAATTATTTTCGATTTTATGGTAATTAGTATATTTATTATAATTGCATAAAAAAAGTTTTTGCCCCCTCCCCAACCCCGCTCTCCTCCTTTCCTCCGGTACCCCACTCCGATTTTTGAACTGAAACATCCCGTCGACTTGAATGGACAGCGTGAATGTGAAGAACTGAAAAATGGGGTTTAGGAAGTGCTCAATAGAATAAACTGCTTAATTTTGTTTAATTTAACAATATTAGATTGTATCCAATGCATTTATTTAATCTATCATTATAATTTGGTTACTATACCTTCAAGAAAAAATATTGACTTGATTCATTTGTTTTGAAAATTTATTAATTCATTATCAATATTCTGCAATATCAATATTTCAGTGACGAAGATATTTACTACGTATAGTTTTGATTTCACAAAAGGGCAGTTTCAAATTAAAGATGGCTCTATTTGTTTCTAAATCAGACAATTCCACTGCTTAATTTTATAACCATCCAATTTCATCATAAAATATTTATTGTTGCATCATTTTTATTATTAAAAGTTGTTTATTAATCTGTGAAAATTTGTAACATTATAGTGCGCATAATGAATAAGATTTGGTTTTTCTCACTCTCCTGTAAAAATTCAGAAACGGAATAATCTAACTTTAATACCAAGCTCCTCATATGTTGTTTAATTATCTTTATTCTGTTAAAAATATCCAAATACTTTGAAAACTAGAATGTTATTTTTATTAATTGATTATTAATAGGATGTGATACAGGTTATGTACGCAGAATATTAGTTATATTAGTTATATTGTATATTTCTGAATTGCTTAGGGGGGAGGGAGGAGAGTAAAGAAGTGTGTTTACTTCTCAGTTGGCAAAATTTAAAATGTCGAATATTTTTCAATAAACTTTTTAAAAATTTATATAATCCTTACTGTTGAATGAGAATTGAAATTGAGCCAAATCAATAAGATTATTCTTTTAGTTAACCAAGATAATACCATTCAAACTGAAATGATATGCATGACTGCCTTCAATCAGCGTCGAATAACGGCAGGGAATGTCATTTGAACCTTTACTAAATGTCAACTTCACCAATCATGGAGCACTGTTTGACAGTTAATGATCCTTTAAATTCAGAAACTCACTATAAATTTTGTAATGACAGACATATGCAAATTTCTATCAATATTGTAAATGCAATTTTTCTTTTAATTTATCGTAATTTATTGTAGTTTAAATTCAATTTGTAAAACAACGCATTTCTTCAGTTTTTAATCTTACTACTCGTATATCTAAATAATTTTACGTTTCTTTTTTTTAATCTCCAAAGTTTTCCTTGTCCTATTATCGGCATTACTAATATCATAATGGTCTCAAATTTAGTCATAATAGTAATGTAGAAGTTTACAGCAAATTGTCTAATACGACAGTTAAAAATAAAAAGGGGAAAATAAAAGTTTTATATTGGATTATTTTATTCATAATACGAGTAATAAATAAGTACATAAAAATGGCTCATATGTTTCATAAAAATAAAGAATCAAAATGCTTTTGTAGCCGCTATCTTTCTACATTTGTGAAACATCGAGATGAGAAAACAGCAATCGTACATGAGAGATTCTTCTGTACCATATCTATCGACATAACAGATCGTGGTCTTACCAAACATGCTGTACTGTAAGATCACAATCCGTTAAGTTAAAGTGTTTTTCATATGAAAAAAACGCATATGCTTAATAATTTCGTATTCAAAGTAGATGACGGATGTACCGGATGGACAAGAAATAACGTGAGGTGTTCAGAGTTCGCTAGCGGGAATTCTATTAGGTCAAATGCAGTACATTTTGGTGTATATACTTAGTGGAACATGCAGTTTCGATTTCTGCAAAAAAAAATAGTACCAAAAGTCGCCATTGGGGGCGCTTATTTCAAGAAAACAATGAATACATTTGCATAAGCGCGTTCCGTGTTGAGCAATCATGACAATAAAAGGCAAGGCTGAGGATTTCCCATCATTCACGAACGAATGGCCTGACGATGACGCTTACTCTGCCTGACCGGGCGTTATTAGTCAAGTTGTTGTATCAGAAGAGCGACAATGCAAGTGCTGCCCTTCGTGAATTCCGGCGATTGAAAACGTTACGAAGAGGACCGATGAGCATAACTAACTTACGGAAAATGATTGAACGATTTCAATCTACCGGAACTCTAGGAGTGCAACCAGGCGGGGACGCAAACGAATCAGGCAGCAACACGTTGAAGAAGTTGCAACTGCTGTTGTGGAACAGGAGATGACTACTGTGCAGGGTACCAGCAGTGCACACGCAATAGCACGCCAAACAGATATCCCATATTCGACTGTGAGGAAAATATTGCATAAGATATTGACATTTTATCCCTATAAACTCACACCTGTTCAACAATTGCTTCCTGGAGATGAACGTACCCGAACTGACTTTTCGTTGAGATTTTTAGCACGTATGGAAGTGGATGATGCATGGCCATGGCAAATTTTATGGAGTGATGAGGCACATTTTTATTTGAATGGTGATATCAATACCCACAACTGCCGTATTTGGGCTGCATCAAATCCACAAATTTCCTGTGCGGCTTTACTGCTTCTTTCATCATCGGCCCGTACTTTTTTGAAGAAATCCGTCCCCGTGGACCGGTGACTTGTTCCGTCAATTCTGCCAGGTATGCCGATATGCTTGAGAATTTTGTGATACCACGATTGTAGGAAAAGGGTTGTCTGGATTCTACCATTTTTTATGCAGGATGGTGCGCCATCGCACATCGGACGTCAGGTGCAGCAGATCTTGCGAGAACGTTTTTCAGACAACAGAATAATTAGTTGTGCATTTCCTATGGTATGGCCACCCAGGTCGCCTGATCTCAACCCTTGTGATTTTTGGTTATGGGGATATTTGAAAAGCCTTGTGTATCAAGCACATGTTCCTGACCTCTCAACCTTAAAGGATCAAATAACGTTACATATCAAACTAATTAATGCAGATATGCTGCGAGCTGCCGTAGAAAATGTCGTGTACCGCATGCAGCTATTAGAACAGCACACTGGTGATCATATTGAAACACATTTGTAATTAAAAATAAAACACTGTTTATTGTTGTTACTAAAGTTGGTTTGTACGGTATTTGTTCATTTGACAATTAGGTATTCATTGTTTTCTTGAAATAAGCGCCCCCTATGGCGACTTTTGCTACTATTATTTTATTTTTTTTTGCAGAAATCGAAACTGCATGTTCCACTAAGTATATACACCAAAATGAACTGCATTTGACCTAATAGAATTCTCGCTAGCGAGCTCTGAACACCTCACGTTATTTCTTGCCCATCCGGTAGATGAAAGAAGGACGAGACACAAAAACACTGGAATAAATCAAAATGGACAGAGTGGTAAGAAAACTATGAAAACAGCTGACGTGTCGGATAGAGACTATCCTTTGTCAAAGCACAAAATAAAAAAAAATAACTTTTATTCAAAATACATTCAAGACCCCCCCCCCCCCAAAAAAAAACCAACCCCGCAACCCTTTCCATATCAGACATTTTTCATCAGTTTACGCTTCTTAAATTTATAACTATGTTGCAATAAAATATTTTCAATTCCAGCAACGTTTACTACAGTATATTTAATTATAAAGCGTAAAAAAAAAAAAGCGCAAAAAACTTGATTTTCCCTTTTTTTAAAAAATTGGCCTTTACACTGTATCATGCTAGACAATATAAATTATATATATCAAAAGGTAAAGGTTGTCTATTATTATATGCTGAAAAGCATATATTGGTTTCGCTCTGTTTGTGTGTCTGTCTGTCTGTCTGTCCATCCGTCCGTCTGTATGTCCGACGATTTCTCGAAAGTGCTTTAACTTTTTCAAGTTCTTTTTTCGCTGTTCGATAGAGACCCTTCCTGAGCTCACCTGATTAGTTTGTCGTCGAAATCGGTCTAACAGTCACGTGACTATTGAGACCCAAACCCTCCCATTAAATTTTTTTATTGGCAATATAAGGCATGTAATATGTCATTCGAACGGGAATGACGAGCACAAGACGAATATGACATTCTTTTCGATTTTCGAAATGCTACGTCCGAGAAAATGACCCCCAAAAAGTACTTCAATGACCCCTTATTACGAGCTTTAGCTAAAGCTATATATAAGAATACAAGCATGATCAGTACCTTTATGTGCCTGGCCAGCCATCGTTTGCACGAAAACGTGAAAATAGAAGAACTTAACAGCGATATATCAACTTTTGATGAGCTCTCGTGGACCCCTTCAAGCACGTGCACTAATGTTAAGAATATGAACTTAGGGCATGTAATATATCAATCGAATCCTACCGACGAGTCATAAGTGAATACAGTGTTACTTTTTGTTTATCATTTAAGCATTGTTGATGGCAGCCTGGAGCACGTGCCCGTTATGAAGCTTTCTTGATGCACGTACTTATTTCATTTTAAAATTCAGTGCTGTTAGGCCTATTGTTAAATGTGTTAATTAATGTTAGGCTTATAGTTAAAAATGGCTAATTTATGTTAGGCCTAGAGTTAAAATGACTAAATAATGTTAGGCCTATAGTTCAAAATGGCTAATTAATCTTAGGCCTATTGTTAAAAATGGCTAATTAATGTTAGGCCTATTGTTAAAAATGGCTAATTTATGTTAGGCCTACAGTTAAAATGACTAAATATTGTTAGGCCTATTGTGAAAAATGGCTAATTTATGTTAGGCCTACAGTTAAAATGACTAATTAATGTTAGGCCTATAGTTAAAATGACTAAATAATGTTAGGTCTGTTGTTAAAAATGGCTAATTAATATTAGGCTTATAGTTAAAAATGGCTAATTAATGTTAGGCTTATAGTTAAAAATGGCTAATTTATGTTAGGCCTACAGTTAAAATGACTAAATAATGTTAGGCCTATTGTTAAAATGGCTAATTGAAGTTAGGCCTATATTTTAAAATGACGTGAATGCATATAGAATCAAAGGTATTTCCACTGTTTATTTAAACCAAGTGCAAGTAAAAGTGAGATATTAAAATTACATCTGCGTCAGAGCTAAAGCTCCTTGGAATGCTTAAAAGATTTTTCCCAGCAATGTTTTGAAACAATGGTTTTTCTCTCTTGACGTTTATGATAACTTTGATCTAGCAGGGGAAAGAACATAGGCCCAGTAGTTTAAAACATTTAGACGTGCGTGGATATCATTCTCATTTCGCGCGCGTTTGGAAAGATTTGTGTGAGCGCTGCAATCGAATACGTAAATTTACATGCAGTTTTCGCCATTGCTGTATATAAAAATATTACAGTAATATTAAACAACAAATTTTTATATTCTACTTTTCAGCATATTTGAAAATCGTTTTACGAGTTATATTCTTGTTATATGCTGAAAAGCATATATTGGTTTTGCTCTGTTTGTGTGTCTGTCCGTCTGTATATCCGACGATTACTCGAGAATATTTTAACTTTTTCAAATTCTGTTTTCGCGATTCGATAGAGACCCTTCCTGAGCTCACCTGATTAGTTTGTCATTGAAATCGGTCTAACAGTCGCGTGACTGTTGAGGCCCAACCCCCCCCCCCCCCTCCCCATTAAATTTTTTTATTGGCAATATAGGGCATGTAATATGTCATTCGAATAGGAATCATGAGCATAAGATAAATATAACATTCTTTTCGATTTTCGAAATGCTACGTCCCCAAAGAGTGCTTCAACGACCCCTTATTACGAGCTTGAGTTAAAACTATATATAAGAATACAAGCATAATCAGTACACCTATACCTCGTTATACGTGCTGATTGGTTCTAAAAACTTGGTACGTAACTCGAATATCCGTATAACGAATACGTACTTTTCAGGGTCAGTAGAATCGACGCAATGAAAAAATGTGAGACGTTTTATTATGTAGCTCTCATCAGAGGTCACTACTGTACTTTTTTAAAAATAAATTTCCGTGATGGTGCTTTGACAATACCCATCAATAATTTTGATACAAACCATGTACAAACTAAATTGAATCTGTTTCAATTTTTTTATAAAATAATACAGCACAGTAGTATATATTTTTTACAGTCTTTAGTTTATTATTTTTATTTATTCATAAACATAATAATATATAACGAAAATAGAGTCTAATTCAAAGGCGCTAACTATGCTTACAATTCAGCAATTAATTTCAACAAACGAAACAAGAACTTACACTGACTCACTACAAACAGAGTATCGCGTGCGGTGCATGCGTCGTGTGCAACGAGATTAATTTATTAGAGTGGAAATAACGATGTCCTGTTTGAAGCTAATTGAGAGTTGGCGCTGATGATCAGTGTAGTTCCATTCTACACTTTATTTAATATCATTGGTCGTATGACGAAATATTGGATACGTAAAACGAATTAGCGCCATAATTTGAAAAGTACGTAAATCGAAAAGTACGTATAACAGGCGTACTATAACGAGGTATGAGTGTACTTTTGTCTGTCCCGCCGCTCGTCGTTTGCACGATAACGTGAAAAAGAATGAAGTTAACTCAGATGTGTCAACTTTTGATGAACTTTCGTGGACCCTTTCAAGCACGTACAATAATGTTAAGAATATGAACTTGGGGCATGTAACATATCAATCGATTCGTTCTGAGGAGCCAGAAAGAGTCACTCAAGAGTGTGCTTCTCGTTCCCCTTCCCAAGGTGTGCTTCACTGCAATTCATATCTGTTGGAAACCTCAGCCAACCTGGCCAGCTCAACCTGACCTTGAGCGACTCTTTCTCGCCCATTTTTTCAAAAATCTTTCAAGGAGAAGGGTTAAATTTGTGGGTCAAGGTCAAATTTGAGTGCGGCAATGAATTCCCCACCCCCCTATCATCTATAAACCACACACATCAGATCTCTCCTAACTGGAGCTTTGAGATATCTGCCATGTTACCAGACTATTAAAACACCCTGTATATTTCGTCCATTGCCTAAATTTTTTAACCACAATGCAATGTGGAAAGATTACACGTTCACAATGCGTTCTGAGTAATTATTTCCGCTACTGGATGTCAAAAAACATTCAGGAAAGATATTCCAGTTTGCTCAATAGCCGAAAGGAGACAGGTTTTTTGCTTTGTGGCTAGTACAAAATATCCACAACGCATGGTATTTTTAAATTTTTATTCGATTAAATTTATATTTTATTATTTTTTATTTTATTGTGATAAAAGGTTCTTTTTGAAGAACTAACAGATACATTTTTTTTAACTTTTGTGAAAGCAATACATTTGTTTATTATAGTTAAAATATTATAGTTTAAAAATTCAACAAATAAAATAAAACTTAGAAAATATAATTATAACCTTTTAAAAAACATAAGTAAAAAGTGAAAGACTAATCTAACCTATTCACGCTTTTGTGAACGAAATTGGAATGCTTTGTATTGCTATAATCTATTGTGTCTTATATGTTGGCTTTGCATCTTGGCTATGGCAGATAACGGAGTTCGCAATGCAACATTTCGCGCTGAAGGACACATTCACACATCCACCCTTCATTGTAAGCTTTCCATACATACCTAATGTGCGAGGCCATCGATTTCTTAAGGCCATTTTGAGTAAAGCAAAAGCACAGTACACCATTACAGCAGCATCTGGCGACTTTAACGCATGTCACCGAAGTCGATAGCACCGATTCTTGTTTCTGCGGCCGTGCTGTTCGTTAAAGCAAGCGTCCATTTTGCCGTGTAGCTTGAAGTCTTTTCCCCGAAGAAGCCAAACCTCATTCTTTTTTTCACTATAGAGGGATGGGACATCAGAGAGAAAAATTAGTCCCAGGATATGTGTGTGATAGCAGGCGGCATTAATTTTTGCTTTCGGTGAAACGTTGCGCAGAGTTACTTTACAGTTGTCGTTAAGCCCACCGAAAAGCATAAAACCTTTAAAATTGAATCTTCCTGCTAAGACATTTCTTCGAATGACTTTGTGTCCAGAAATTCCGCATTTATAAGGGATCAAGTAATACGGTCGTGTAACCGAGCATTCACTTTAGTACCATGAACCTCTGGTGAAAGATAATTCACTATTAAAATCAGATAGAATGAGATGATATATTTCCCTGGGGGAGGGAGGGTAATGTCGGACAAATTGTTGCACGCTTGCATAGTGTTTATTACTTAAAAGTAATATTCCCAGGAAATTGACCACAAATCTGAATCTCAAACTGACTCTCCAACAACGAATTAGTCCCCGCACGCACAGCTAAGTCCGATTACGGTGGTTGGAGATAACGCTTACAGGGTCCGAATCAATAGAGGAAAATATAAAAAAATTACAGTTCTGATGCATAATGTAGGCATACTACACAGTATTTAGTTTTTTACAAGTCATCTTTTGTACTTCTCAAGACTAGCTTATATTGAGAGCTTTCAAACAGTCCAGATAGCTTAAAATGAGATGAGTTAGTATACAATGTTAATTAACATTATAACAAATTAGCATGTAACGAACCAATAAAATGTGAACCGGTGATCTTAAATTATGTCAATAATTACGAGGGGCGATTGATAAATAAGGTCTCCATGGCTGTAACTTTTTTATTTTGAATGGCAGCGTTTACCTTGACACAAGGATTGAATGGCAGCGTTTACCTCGCCGTCAGAACCAACTCATGTCCCTTAAGCGGCTCTTTCTTCTTTGGGAAGTGGTGAAAGTCGCAATGTGCAAAGTCTTTCATTTTTGAACTGCAATTTTTCATCTTTGAACTGTAGGCGCTGCAACGCCTCTGGTGTGTGGAGACTCGTGTGCGGGCGGACGTTATCGTACTCCAGAAGAGGGTCCAAAGATGCCATTCAATCCTGGTGTCGACAACAACTCCGGAATTCCTCTCCGACGAGTTCACCCAACTAGTCACGCGTTGGCGCAATGCGTGGAAAGGGATGGGGACTATGTCGAAAATTGAATAGTGCATTACATAGAGGACAAATGTGAGTATAAGATACAAAAAAAATTTGAAAATCGGTTAACAAATAAAAAAGTTACAGCTATGGAGACCTTATTTATCAATCGCCCCTCGTACTTACTAACAACCGATCCTTCCTACGATACTATTATCCAACATTAATTTAGAAAAGGAAAACGCAAACAGGTATCGAACCCACGATTCGGGCATCAAAGCTAGAACGCTTTTGACGTTCGGATGTTATAGAATAACACAGTAATCAAATATACAAAATTCCTCTAAATCGTAAAAGAGTACTATCATATTTTTATTAAAAAATTCTATTTTATGCAAAGTATATGTCATAGTAATTCAAAAAATACATAAATGAAATAATCAAATAAGGCAGAGAGCGCGCTCCTTTGCAGTTCTCTCGAAAAGCTCATAAATATTTTCTTTTTGTTTTGCTTTTTTAATATTTATGAGAATCTTGAAATCACAAGCGATGAGATTTTACTGAAGAAAGACCTTAAATTATTTAGGGTGGAGGGTATTAAAGTTTAAAGGATTCATCTTATGACCTGGAGCCGAGCTCAGATTATGAATGACATGTAATCACGTTCGTTGTTGCAAAAGAACAGGTGCAGAATAAAAAGAGGAATGGGAAGGAAAGTTGAGTTTCCCTAGTGAGACTGAAAACTTTTAGAAGACAGTAAAATAATAGGCAAGCATGTGTCAAATTTAAATTATAACTTAAGGGTTTAAAAAATTATTTTTTAAAACTTTGTTTCATTACATATCACAATAAAAATTGAAATAAGATGGCACAAAAAACGTAAAAAAAAATATTTTAGAATTAAAGGGATTTTATATGCTAGAATTTTTGTTAGGCTACGTTGAAATTGATAAGATGGTATATGAAAAAGATTTTAGGCGTGCTGGACCCTGACAATGGAATTGATAATATATATATAAAAGAAAGAGTGACATATGTATACATTCACTCATTTATTCATTCATCACGAAATCTTCAGAATTATGAAGCCTATAAACTAGAAATTTGGCAAGTACATTTCCCTTGGCTTCTAGGTGCTCGCTAAGAAAGGATTTTATTTTTTCTTTCTTCCTTTTCATTGTAGTTTATATTTAAAATTCAATTTACCTGGAGCTGAATGGGATTTTTGGCATCCTTAAAAAATTGTGACGTTTGCTTTGTTAATGAAGATTTTTGCGATTGTTCCGTGAAGCAGCATCAACAATGATTACAGTCAACACCTCCTAAAGAGAAAGCCTCTGCACGGAAACCGTCATACATTGTTACATCATCATAGTAGTGCAAATTCAGGGCTTATTATTGGTAGAAATACGAATAACAATGCACTACTATGATAATGTAACAATGTATGACGTTTCCGTGCAGAGGCTTTCTCTTTAGGAGGTGTTGATACAGTGTAACTTTATTGTTTTATCTGAATCAGATTTTTGCAACACCTCCTAGAAAGAAGGCCTCCGGACAAAAGGTGTATACATTGTTACATCATCATCAAGCGGCCAAATTTAGGGCTTATTATTGGTAGAAATGCGATAACAATAGCCGCTTGATGATGATGTAACAATGTATACACATTTTGTCCGCAGGCCTTCTCTCTAGGAGGTGTTGATTTTTGCCAGCGTTAAAAATTGTGACGTCGTTATTTGCTTTGTTTAATGAAGACTTTTGCGATTGTTCCGTGAAGCAGCATCAACAATGATGCAAGTCTTTTGCGCGAGAATACAATGTATCTTTTATTTTCTACAGAATCCGCCAAAAAATATATACACACTTTACTAGATATCATCTATAATTTTTTCCATAACAGCAAAATCAAAAGTTTACACCCCAATATCATTACATGTATTGAATGAAGACGATCCCGATAAAAGACAATGCCACAACTGCCACCTAGACATAGGAGATTACTGATAACCGTTTGCTAGGAAATGGCTAGGAGCAACTGTTCGCCGTATTCAAAAATATCTCAACGTTTATGATAATCACTTTGAACAGCTGTCGTAATTGTATACAGGGTGATTTACATCGAATGTAAAATACTTAAAGGGGGTATTATAGAGGTTAAGATAAACACAAAACGTCCTATGAACATGGGTCCAATTTTGAACGATAACTGAGATATGAACAGAAATAAAAATGCCGCCACCAAGATCAACAAATTAATAACTCAGG
>JAHWFO010016894.1:2312117-2333512 GCA_023313115.1 Rhysida immarginata
GAGCACATACACCGGGGAAGTGACTTAGATTTATACTATGTATAGATAGAAGATAGATAGATAGAAGAAGATAGATGTATAGATAAGCTTATTCAGTAGCGGAAAAATGGAGCTACTTATTGGTTTTATTTTACACACGATTTGAATCACCCTTCATCATTTCTACATTTTTTGAGGTAGCAGGTTGAAATTTGGAATGTAGCTTACTATAGGCATGTGCACCGTCACTATTTAGTTTGGTTTGATTAATCCACTAAGGTCGGAGTTTTGGGGGTGAAAATTAGAGGGGACCAAAAGGTCTAGGTATATTTATGCATATAAAGGACTGAAATTCGGTATGCAGGTTCCTATAAGGAAGATCTCCATTATATGATTTTTTCCCGAGGTATCCATGTCTTCCCGAAACGATAGCGGAATGCATCGAAAAGATGGGTACTACATTGAAAAATGGTGTACCAACTCTGTCTGTAATAAAGGAGCTTAAAAAAATATTTCCGGTTTTCATTTGACTGACCCTCGTAAGTAGAATAAGAATGGAGCTACTTATTGGTTTTATAATGTCAGTCCGTCCCCTTCATAATTTCTACATTTTTTGAGGTAGAAGGTTGAAATTCGGAATGTAGCTTACTATGGGCATGTCCATCTATACTGTATAGTTTGGTTTTGATTGGTACACGGGGGTCAGAATTACGGGGGTGGGATTCAGAGAGGGCAACATACCTATATGCTATTTAGGTACGTAAAGGCGTAAATTCCAGTATCCAGATTCCTCTAGGCAAGATCCACACTACTATGAAGTTTAGGCCCAATTGTTTCAGTGGGTTCGGATTTGCGGGGGTGGCAGTCACTTGGTCCTTAGAACTATGGCAACATATGGCATGTGATATATCATACGTTCGGAAATGATGAGAAGGGAAGGAAGATACGAGGTTTTTTTTACATTTTGTACATATTACGTTGGAGAAAATCAATTTATTGATTAAAAAAAAACTTTGGAAGAGGTAAAAAGTGCAGATGACGGGGTAAAAATAGATGACTTATCTTATCCTACTCAAGAGGCGGGGGGAGGGGGGGCAGGAGATTAATTTCTTTTTAATAAACGTATAAATGTATTTCTGCCTCACGGCTAAAGCTCCTCCTTGGAATGTTTACAAGATTTTATTGTACTTTTTGATGGTCTTTAAGAATCCGAAGTCAGAATTTCAAAAATTCAAAATTTTTTAAAGTGCACAAGTAAACTTTTGGGGGCAGTAGCCCTATGGAGACAGAATCTATGCGTGTGTATTGAAAAATATTGCATTTTTGAAATTCGGATTCTTAAAGACCATTAAAAAGTAGAATAGGAATGTCTGCAAGACCCACTCTCTATCTCTTTGTCTTCATCGATAGAATTGGGTTCAAAAACTTTAAAAGTTCCACACTTCCAGGGCCTCTATCTCCTAAACGGTGGGATCAGTTTAAAAAACACCAAGAATAAAACATTTCTCGAATATTGTGTACAATCTGAATATACTATTAAAATAGGGGTTCCTATTTAAGATTTCAAAGATACCCCCTCCCCAGCCCCCCTCACAAGGGGGGGGGGGTAATTTTTTAACTAATGAATTTCCCCCGCGAAATAATTCACTTTTGATTTTGGACATTTTTTTCGTACAATACTTAGTTTCCGAGATATTAAGTTGACTCAAGATAAATGCCTCACCCTGTTTAAGTACACTACCCTATCAAACGTTATGGGACACCATCACTTTAATTGAAACACTCAAAAATATACATATTTTAGTATCTTGTTGGTCCACCTTTTGCTGCTATCACAGCTTCTACTCTCTGGGGCATGCTGTCCACAAGTTTTTAATACGTTTCGACAGGTAGTTTTCGCTATTCAGTTGGGTGAATTTCGGTGAAAATCATGAAAGTTTGGCAAAAAGTGTGCACGAAACTGTAAATCCATCCATTTGGGTGACTTTCGGTGAAAATCATGAAATTTTGGCAAAAAGTGTGCACGAAACCGTGTCTTGGACAGTTCGGTCACGGATTTCGGGCGTTCGATGGGGTTCCGATCGGGGCTCTGGGCAGGCCAGGCAAGTTCTCGAAACCCCATTTCATCAAACCATGCGCCTACAGCCCTTGCTTTATGACAAGGTGCGTTATCGTGCTGAAACAGAAAAGGGCCATAGCCAAAGTGCTGCCAGAGAGATGGGAGTGCTGCGTTGTCCAGAATGTCTTGGTAACGCTCTGCGTTTAGATGTCCGTTCACAGAAACGATTGCACCCAAACCATTCCATGAAAAGCACCCCCACACCATCACCGACCTACGCCGAACTTCACCGTGGGCACAGCACAGCTTGGTAGATAACGTTCGCCGGCCGTTCGCCATACCCAAACCCGTCCATCCGATTGCCAGATGGTATAGCGGGACTCATCACTCCATTCAACCATTCGCCATTGATCCAGAGTCCAATGACGTCGCTCTTTGCACCATTGCAATCTCCTCGCTGCGTTGCTGGTGCTGATGTGAGGTTTGTGGGCTGCCGCTCTGCCATAAAAACTCGTTGCATGCAGTTCCCTGCGAACATTCAGGGTGCTCACAATTGTTCCCGTCGACTCTATGAACGATCTTGTCAGTCCATCAAGCGATGTGTGACCGTTTGCAATGACCTCTTTACGAAGAGCCCTTTGGTCTGTGGCCGACATAATCTTGGGTCTTCCAGTTCAAGGTGGAACACTCGTGGTGCCTTTCTCTTTCCATGCCCGGATGACGTTGTGAATGGTCGATTTCGGGATGTTTAGGAGGGCTGACGTCTCTCTAACAGTTTTGCCTGCGAGATGGCACCCAACAATTGTACCTCTTTGGAAGTTTGAAAGCTCTTTTCTTTGAGACATTCTTACAGCATTCACGCAATTATCATCTCATAATAGAATACTCTCTGTTATGTAGTGCTGGGAAGAATGCCAACAGTGAAATTGCAAAGGAATGTCTCATTTTCATTCAAATCAGGGCTGTCCTATAACTTTTGATAGGGTAGTGTATATGCGCGTGTGTGTTTGAAAAACTTCTTGTGACCAAAAGTATAATGAATTTATGATTAGCAAATAACTCTAAAGAAAATTGGTAACTTAAAACAAATTTCTAAACTATGTACGATTCAAGTCTTATAAATTAATTAAGAAACAAGAAATTAAGCCTCCCGAGGAAGGTATAGGAAAGTAGCGGAAGCCCTGAGATCATCTATTTTTATCCATTCATCTCACTTTTACCCCCTCCCCAATTTTTTAAATCAAAAAAATTGATTTTCTCGAACGTAGTATTTAGAAAGTGTAAAAGAGCTCTATCTTCTTTCGCTTCTCATCATTTCCGATTGAATGATATATGACATGCCATGTGTTGCCATAGTTCTAAAGAACCAGTAACTGCCACCCCCACAATTCCGACCCCATTGGGACAATTTGGCCCAAGCTTTACAGTAATGTTGAATTTACTTAGAGGAAACTGCATACCGAAACTCACTCCTTTATATGCATAAATACGCATAGACCTTTTGGTCCCCTCTAATTTCCGCCCCCGAATCTCCGACCCCAATGGACCAATCAAAACCAAACTAAGTAGTGAAGGTGCTCATGCCCATAGTAAGCTACATTCCGAATTTTAACCTTCTACCTCAAAAAATGCGGAAATTATGAAGGGGACAGACGGACGGACTTTGTGAAAAAAATAAGTAGCTCCATTCTTCCGCTACTTAATAAAACACCTTTTAAATTTAATAAATAAATAAATAAATAAACAAAAAATTTCCGCACAAAAACTGGCTTAGACATAATGTCAATAAAGCAAATTTCTTTGTAATTGCAATAAAGATTGTCAATTGTAAACAAATAACGAGTTAAATGTCTAAAATTTTTCAGTCATTTAAAATCTCGACTGAATTGGTTCTTCAACCATATCTCCGTCCACCGAATTGTCGTAGACCCGCTTCAATTAGTACTTCTAATTTTCGCAAGAGCCCTCATCTGCCATTTTTGTTTTGACCATTTAGCGGTTTCTATTCGTAATGGACAAGTTTGTCCATTAACATTCAGGAGAATATAAATTGTAAAATGATGATATAATTTCCATTTAATTGTCATTTATGTTCATTTTAGTCTTTTGTAATTTAATATTTCGTTTTTGTTGTGCAGCATTTGCTAATAAATGGTTTGGTTGTTTGCTATACTCTCTTGAAAGCTTACATTAGCCACCCCCCCCCCCCAAACCGAAGCGCCAGAAAACGGCCAAAAGATAAAACCAAACTTTATCGTCACACGATTCGTAGCGTGGCAAGAGAACGGGCTTGATCACCTACTGTCTTACACCGTGAAGACACCTTTGATTTTGGTCTCCCTCTTATCATAATATATCAGGGCCAGTTCATTATCTACTTTCTCAAGTGAGTCTTCTCAGCTGAGTCTTCAGTAACAATGGACTTGTATTGTTGAGATGAGGAACACTTGGTTACAACAATGTATCTGTAATGTTTCTGAACACTCAGTTGAGAAGTCTCAGCTAAGAAACTAGATAATGAACTGGCCCTAAGTGGTTGAGCTGTCAATTTGAGAAAAGTCGTAGAATGTACAGAACGCTACAACGTGTATAGTTTTTGAAAAGGAAAATCAATTTTATAGAGTCGACTAAAAATTCGTATGAACACACAATTAACTTGAAACGCTCCTAAAAATTGAGCAACTAAAACCCATAACCTTTTCCCGTCGCGAAACACATTTGTAAATACCTCTCCTATAGAATTTCCTATTTTAAAGGCGACAAACTCATTCCATTGCGTTTCTATTGCCACACGAAATTGCCGCCTGCGCTTATAATCGCTCAGTGATAAGAAAAGGTAATTATCAGATGGTCAGAGGTCAGAAAAAATAGTCTCTTTACTTTTCTCTATATGCGATTACAAAAAATTGCTCTCAAGATCTTTTGCTCAAGATTTTTTACTGAATTTCAAAGGGTAAATTAAAAAAAAGAGTGAGTAATGATGAATTAAACAAATTAACAAAAAATTAAACAAAGAAATTAGCAGTTCAAATATCCTGTTTGAATAATATCTTTAAATGTTTCTGGCAAGTAAATCGTTTCATTAACGAAAGGAAACTAGAATTCTACCATAGCATATTGATCTTGACAACTGTCCTTCTTCGCCGTTACGTAAAAAATAGAAGGCGCGTAACCTACAGTAGCAAAAACTTGCGCTCCTGAATTCAAAGATGATGTCTTGCAATGCTAGCATGAGTGAAACGCCTATCAAAGGCAAAGAGAAAACAAAGAAAGAGAGCAGGAGAGGGAGGTGTTAGTTAGGGACGGGAGCCCACCTTTTACCTGTCACATTGATAGGATTCCAACCGTATAAGGAATCATTTTTGTCTTCTGTCATCCAGTAACACATGCATCACATTGATTTCTTTTAATTATTGCATTGAAACAGCACTTCTATAGTTAGCCTCAAATGCTTTTCGTTCTATCTTGGACGTTAAGACAGGCTTCATCTTCTCACGACTAGTTATAAGAGTAGCCTGGGGGTAGGTCCATCATATAACCTGGGGATAGGTGAAAAGAAATTCTTGTGCAGAAAAAACTGTATTATTGTCAATAACAATCCTATGCCGGAACTATATTACGATACTCAGTTGGGTTTTCGACCTAAGGAGACAGATACACTTCACCCTTCTTCTATAACAAGTTCCATTTGTGCTACAATTGAAGCATCAAACACGCAATTTCCGCACAGAAATCAAGGTGAAGTTTTTTATAATCGTTCTTATTGTCCGTAAGCAAGTTTATTCCGGATTAAATATTTACTGCTTTCACTCCAGCAGCAGGGAATCGTTCCTACTCATCAAGCAACCGCAACAAATTCGACGTCTTGACTTAATAGCCATTAATTTCATTCGAGTCCGTCATTATTAATCTTTTTTTTTTCATACCAAGGAAAAATATTAAAGTTCGTCATAAATGCGAAAACAATGGGCAAAAATATTCTTAACAGACAATCCAAGATCACAGTGATCCTCAGCCCAAACTAATGTTCTCTGCACGAACATATTAAGTGGGGACTAATCTGCATTACGGTCCGTAAGAGAAACTCTCCCTTCGTCTTTCTCCATCGAAGGAAAAAAATCCTATCTTCTAAAACTTTAATTTGCCCGTCCCGTTTGTAACAAACCCATCATTTCTTCTTCTATCTTTTGCTTCCTTCCATCAATGTCCACAATAAAACCTCATGCACGTAATTCGTTTTAATGCTATGCTTATCCACCTTCTAAAAATATACGTTTCCCTATAAAACCAATATCGCCTAGAGAGAAAGCCTGCGCAAGGAAAAATCATGCATTATTACAGTCAACCGTTGACAAAGAGACCCCTGAAACGGCCAATCTACTGATGAAAATGGGGTGAGCAAGAACGAGGAACGTTGGACGTTCTTCGTTTATGTAAGTGATTCACGAAGAAACAATTCCTCCCCCCCCCCCCCCCCCCTCCCACTCATTTTCATTAATGGACTAGCCACTCCAGGGGTCTCGTTGTCAACAGTAGGGACAATTTCGGGCTTATAATTGGTAGATGTACGATCAACAATACCCTAACGCGAGGCCTACGAGATAACAAGGCCTGGAAGCGAAAAAGTCACCTGACCAACTGGGTGCTAACAACAATCCAACCTTCATTGTCTCCATCTTGGATGTTAACAATCAGTGTTTTTACGTTTGTTGGAAACAATGAAGGTTGGATTGTTGCTAGCACCAGTTGGTCAGATGACTTTTTCGCTTCCAGGCCTTTTACACAGCCCACTAGATAAAGGCCTGAGTGCTGTTTTCAAAATGGCGACGCTCGCAGGCGGACTATCTGTGTGAAATAAGATGGAATAGAAGAATTATTTCATAAATTTGCTTTAATTTTCTTACAAAATGTAACCAAAATCTATTACAGGAACTAATTTTTGCAGATTTCTAAAACCATCATATATGCTTTCGAAATTTTTTATAGAAAAGATGCTTTTTCTCTTCCTCCTCGAAATGGCTCTACTTTGAAAAAAATGAAACTATATTTATTTGCATGTATGTTGCCATTGTTTTGATTGAAACATAAAACCATTTAAATAACAAAGTTCAAAAACTTAGATTTCGTTAGAAGATTAAAGCAAATTTGTGAAATAATTCTTCTATTCCATCTTATTTCACACCTGCGAGCGCCGCCATTTTCAAAACAGCACTCAGGCCTTTATCTAGTGGGCTGTGCCTTTTATCTCGTTGGCCTCGACCCTAACGTAGGTGATGTAATAACGAGGCTAATGAGAAATACAGGCTCCGTCACCGTAAGGTCACCTGATCCGTAGCCACCGATAAGAAAGGCCTGCCCAATTCGCGCTGAGGCAGGGCTTGGAGCCTGACAATAAATGGCGGCTTTAATTCTCTTAACTGTGGTGCTGCATGCCCGAGAAATTTAAGCGTTGCTCAAGCTGGAGGCTCTACGAAAAAATTTATCTAAGAGCTAATTTCAAAACAAATTTAAATTTCCTTTTTAGATTTGACAATTCCTAATAAATTGTAATTGTTTAATCATAAAATTCAACTTAATGATTAAATAAAAATTATTATTAATGGGAGTTAGCTGTTAGTTTATTTTTAGCCTCTATGTAGCAATCTATTAACCAACATTATTTTTATATTAAAATATGAATACACTTCAATCATATAATGATACAAAATAATAATATAAAAAAGAACAAGTTTATTTACATAATACTAATTAATTTTGAAGTTAGACAAAAATTTCTAAAATAGATACTAATCAATTTAATTGAATTTTTGACTAAATTCAAAAACAATTAGTATTATTTAAATTCATCTGTTCTTGGTAGTATTTTAGTAAAAAATTATAGATATAATCTTGGTTAATAGATTTTTACCTTGATGATATTTTACAACCTGAAGTTATTAAAAATTGTTTTCTCCCAATCAGTAATTAATTTCCAAAAACTAAAAATTCATAAAAATTTTATTAATTATTATAAAAATGGCGCGCATATAAGATGGGATTTTTTTTTTTAAAAAAAAAGGTGGGTGGAAAAGTAAGGGGAAATAAAATTAAAAACACTAATGTGAAAGATTGACTTTATTTTTCATAATAATAAAGAAGCAAAACAAAGCTTATTTTTTTAATAGCGTAGTAAATATGAACATTTCTGTATACAAAAATTAAACATTCAAATACCATGGCTAATCATTAATTATTAAAACAGAACGGATAATATTTTAAGATATTACAAATTTCCATGTTATCGAATAAAAAGCTCTCTGTTAGGGACAACAAGAATGCTCTTACATAGTGAGAAAAAACAATTTTGTCTGAACCGCCAAAAGTTTTATGCATAAAATAGTCTTTATCAATGCTCCATTTTCATCATAAATGAAGTAAATTTAATTTTAAAATGTAGACGGCCTCATTCATATTTATGGATTTTGTTTGGCCTCATTCAATTTAAATTGTGGTTAAATAGCTGTATGAATCAGTCTTTCCATAATTACGTTCCACACTGTTTATTGCGCTAAATAATTTTTTTTTTGTTCTTATTTTTAATAAAAATTCCTCTTTTTGAAAAGTAATTCCTTTATATATATCGGTCTTTCGATTTGAAATGCTCCCGGGTACTACTGTAAATGCATTGAAAATACTTCCCTCACTTCTCGGGCATACAGCGCTATCTGATTGCAGTGGAAACTTTGCAACTAAATTTATTGTCAGACGTTTTCAGGCCAAGTGGGCAGGCCTTTCTTATCGGTGGCTACGCCTGATCAAAATAGGTCTAGCAACAATCCAACCTTCATTGTTTCCAACAAAGGAAAAAACACTGATTGTTAAAATACAAGATGGAAAGAATGAAAGTTACATTGTTAATAGACCTATCTTGGTCAGTTGACTTTTCAGTGCCGGAGCCTGTCTTTCTCGTAAGCCTCGAGCCAAACCGTAGCCCACGAGAAAGACAGGCCCCGGCCAACACCACCTAAAGAGAAGGCCTGCGCACAGAAATTTCATAAATTATGCAAAAGCCATTTTGGTAACACTTGGCATGCGCAGTTAAACATTATTTAGTAAAAATACTCATATTTCATCAAATATTAAATATTCTTATATTCTGATTGCAGGGTTTTGTCAATACTGTAGTTTGTCATCTTTCCTGAAAATGGTATTGAGTTGAAAAACCTACATTTTATAAACAAAAAATTTACGAAAAAATTTCTAATTTTTAAAGGAACCTTTCTATCTCCATGAATATACGTGCTATTCTCATACAAATGAACACAGATAAGTAAACAAAGCCCCATAATCATATGCTACAGCTACAACACATTTCAAGCATTATTTTTTACAGGGTCATCCCAAACAATATTTCTTTTGTTCAATTTGTTGCTGCTCCTCTATTCGCTTTCGGGAGAAAACCTTCCCTGAAGTATATAAGGTGTAACATCCTCTCTACATCCCTGAAGTTTCAGAATACTTTGCCAAGTATTTTTTTAGATATTCGACAAAACGTCTAAAATCGAAAGTGTTCAGATACTTTTGGATAATTAGTGTGTGTGTGTGTATACTTTCCAATATACGAGGGCTGTTCAGGAAAGATTGAGACTAAATTTTTTCCCAAAACTCTATTGTTTTTGAGCTATGTTAATGTGCACTTTTTCAAAGTAGCACTCCTCCTCCTCCTGAATACACTTCTGCCAATGATGTTTCCACTTCTCGAAGACGTGGTGTGGTCAATCTTTGGAGATAGTTTCAAAATCGTTTCAGATCGTTTGATAACTTCATTTTAACTCTGAAAAGGAATTCCTCTCAACACGGACTTGAAGCGAGGAAAGAGAAAAAAGTCACATGGTGCGAGGTCTGGGCTATATAGAAGGTGGGGATTGCAGGTGATATTATTTTTGCAAACTATTCCGTAACGGCATGTGCCGCTTGTGGACGCGCGTTATCATGGTGCAAGCGCCAGACTGATGGCAAGATGTATTGACGTTTTATAACGAACGCAAACATCTGGCATATGCAGATGCTCGTGCAAAATGGCACTTGTGGCGCCTATAGACAACTAAAGAGTGCCAGCAAGGTGCCTCACAGGGATACGACGATCTTCACGCTGCTGTGTTGGTCTCTGTCACAACCGACGCAAACCGATGCACCATGCCCATCTTTTCTTGATATTGTTTGCGGTCCCACTCTGAAGTCTTTAGATCACCGGAAATATGTTGAATGTAGAATTCTTCATCCCCGTATGTTTGGTTCAACATTTGATATGTCTAAGATCCTGTTTTGTTCAGTCGAAAAGAAATTTTAATTGCCGTATATTGCACTTCACTTGTTACATCCATTTTAAACAGGAGGCGAAATGCAACTGCCATTAACGAATTTAAACGGTGATACCTTTGGGATGTATGTATGGTGCTTCCACCGTGTGACCTTTCGAATATCCTGGTGTAGATTTCAATTATCTTGGCTGCAGATTTCTAACTCTTACTATTACTTCAGAAAAAATTCAGTCCGAGTCTTTCTTGAACAGCCCTTGTATTTTCACTTATGCAATAAAAGTAGATACCAATGATGGTATATACAATATATTATATGCTGAATAGCATATATCCTATATGGAAAAAAATGGAAAAAGTTTCTGGACGCACCCTTGACAGAGGCAAAATGTAAGTTCATTTCACAGGATCGCTACGAGCGAGGAAAAAAAGATATGACGACAGAATATAGTGCTTAGAGTTTCTTATAACCAAACATGAGTGTAAGTACGGCATTAACGGATTCCCAGTGAGCAGTCATCATTTGGCATGCTATTCTCGGTCAACTGTGCAACATGTGATTATGAAATGGAAAAGAGAAAATGCCACGACAGCCAAGAAATGGTCGGGCAGACCGTCAAAACTGATGTAAAGGAATCGAAGAGCTCTGAAGAGTGATGTTAGGTTTTTACGTCAGTCTTCTGATGAAACAATTCCAAAAACTTCCAGGGTTCCAAGGTCGTTAACGTTTTCAGTAAGACAATACGTAAGAAGCTCCACAGGTGGAATTTCAATGGTTGGTCATCTGCAAACAACTAATGATAGCTGGCAAAACTGTACAGAGTGCATTGGTGGAATAATGGAAACAAAATTATGGAACGAAAAATCTCGTTCCACGCTGTTATGATCCGATGGTCGCTCTTGGGTGTGATGCTAAATGCCGCAATGTGTCAATAATTTGGTAGTGGTAATGTGATTGTGTGAAGGACCGTTGGTTTTAGTGTAAAATACCAGAAGTCCTCTCAATTCTGCACTATTGAGAGAGTAAGTACTTGCCTTTTCTAAACAATTCTGCACTATCAACACTGTTCCTGTATTGTGGAGAGGGGTCAAATACCTTCCGGCATGATATAGCGACTTGTCATACTGCGTGGTCAAGACTCTGCCCTTTGCACAGAGGCGTGACTTAAAATTCCGTAAATGGTTCAAAGAGGTTATTTAAATCCCAGTTGGGATGAACTGGAACGCCAGTTAAAAGATATATCTACACGCTCCACTTCGATATCGAAATCTCGTGTCATGTAGAAGGTCGCAAGGCAGAGCATACCAGCTTCAAATTATCAGAAAATTGAGGATGACGACTAAAGGTCGGTCGAAAGCACACTGAAATGAATGTAATATAAGCATTTTGTCGGTATTTCTGGTATCGGGACACTTATTTCCATTTAGGATATTTATTTTCCTCTCTGCTTGTCTGTCAGTGTATTGTACGATTTCTCGAGAAGAAATTGGTTTTTCCAAATTGTTTCAGCCTGCTCTTAACGGGTGTTAATCTCTTTGAAATCAGTCTGTAAGTCACTTGCTTAACTTTCGAAACCGTTAAATTGTTTCATATTGTCACGTGAAAATTCAGGCGGTACGCAAAAATATAAAGAAAAGATTATTTAATTGGTAGTGGAATTCTAATTCAAATACAAAGTTAAACGACTCAAGATTCCAAAGATGAATCAAAAGTGGAGTATACATTGAAAATTCTTCATAGCGAAATACAGTAAGATAAATAAATTTAAACAAGGGCTTAAACTGAAGCGTAGTATTGTGAAAGAAAACTCTTGATTCACAAACCGAAGCTTAGCCTAAGCAGCATAGGCCGAAATTTAGTAGGTTTGAAGAATCCGATTAAACCGAAGATGGGAAGCCTATCCTCCTGTCCTCTAAATCGTAGCACGAATCACTTCCCTTTGTGCTGGTCAAGATGAGTCTTCGAAACATGTTACGTCGCTCAGTGAAAATACACAACGGTAAAAGGACGAAATGAATAACAGAGAAATGCACTTAAAGCCTCTGTAAATAAAATTTCAACAAATCAGACAATTTGCAATAAATAACGTGAACAAATTAACATTAAGTTTTCAATACACAATTCCTCCTATTTTATTCCTAACACAGGCATCCATCGAGAAAGGGAATGCTCCAAGTATTTTATGTGAGGAAGGATAAGTGAACCGAAGCTCGGGAAATAATTCAGCTAATTCTATCCAATATTCATCGTTAATATCAATTACGAATAAAGTTACATTTCGCAAAATGATTGATGACATGAAATAACACTTGTTAAAGTTTTTACCAGAAAGACTGGCGCTCGCTTTCTTCACGTAATGGATTCCACCATCTTCTTTTCGCCTTCCGGGACGCGTCTCCTTCGCTTGCAAGACTGAAACCGGAGTTGGCTCATCACCAGCTCATTCAATGCTTACATGTCTCGCCCCTCAGCTCTTCTGATGGATTTCGTCCGTCTCCAATACTTGTGGAGATTCCTGCCATCTTCGCTGTCTGATTGCTTCTCCTGAGCTCACATCTGGCTGACTGACTTCTGATTCCCCAGAATCAGCTACGGGAGCTTCTTTTATGCGCCAATTGTGTCTCTATACGGGGTTCAATTTTATAATTTTCTCGCCTCAAAGCTCCCATGAGCCTCTTCGGCGGGGAAAGCTTTCGCTTTCGTTTGAAATTCACGTGACACAAATAAAAACATGACATATCATCTGTGTTGTGCTATTCGATCGGGAATGAAGGAAAGCGAAAGAATATGCCAACATTTTTTTCGATTTTGGAAATGTTACGTTCGAGAAAAATAACTTTTTTCGAGACGTTTATCAAAACATTTCAATATCTCTCACGCGAATATTGATATGTACATTCAGCTTTTGTCATTCGGCAGATTACATGCTCTTAATACTAGCACCATAAGATCCAAGTAGTGACAACTAATAATCAAGTAATAGCTATCACAAGTCTAAACTAATAAGACTCCCAAATAGCCACGCTAAATAAACAATGTCAAACCTAAACAAGGGACTAAACTACCCAAAGTGCAAACTGGTCACAACACACGAAAACCTCCCGTCGTCTAAATGCATAAACGCAAGGGGGTGATCACAACAGTGGGAAACACACCGGATGCTACACCAGCGGGCTACCAATAAAACCCCGATACCAGTCCGAACAAACGGGACTAGCCCTCCAATTATGGGTCAACACATCCACTGTCTATAAAGTCGCAAATAGTCTCTTAGTCAACGTCGGTGTATATTTTATGCACCCTAGAGTTTGGTTGCCACGGAAGAACTGTTGTTTACATGTTTTTCCTGATCTGTGGAAGTCGAATAGTGCTTGGGAGTAGCACTTCAGCTTAAGCTTGTCATTTCTAAAGAGCCAGTGTTGTTTAGAGTGGAGACCGTATTACACCAGATGTACTTTTTCCAAGATAAACTTGTTACATGTTAATCCTGTCATTTGGTACTGTGTTCACCTTTTTCTTTTATTTTCTTCAAGCCCATGGTAATTGCCTAATGCCACATACCCGGACCAAGGATGCTCGTCACAAGGGCTATTTGTATTCATTAAATCATTTTCTGATTTTAATTGCTTGCTGGTTTTAATATAATTAAAGAAAGATAACAATTAAATGCTCACGAAGACTTGCAAATAATGTATACGGGGTGAGGCATTTATTTTGAGACATCTGAATATCTCGGAAACAAGGCATTGTACGAAGAAATGTCCAAAATCAATGTGAATTATTTCGCGGGGGAAATTCATTACTTAAAAAATTACCCTCCCCCTTGTGAGGAGGGTTGGGGGAGGGGGTAACTTTGAAATCTTAAAAAGGAACCCCTATTTTTAATGAAACAATACACACGCATAGACTCTGTCTCCATAGGACTGCTGCCCCCAAAAGTTTACTTGTGCACTTTAAAAAATTTTGAATTTTTGAAATTCTGACTTCGGATTCTTAAAGACCATCAAAAAATAGAATAGGAATGTCTGCAGACCCACTCTCTATCTCTTTGTCTTCTTCGATATAATTGGGTTCAAAACTTTAAAAGTCCCACACCCTGAGGGCCTCCATCTCCTAAACGGTTGGATCAATTGAAAAAACACCAAGAATAAAACATTTCTCGAATATTGTGTACAATCTGAATATACCATTAAAAATAGGAGTTCCTATTTAAGATTTCAAAGTTTCCCCCTCCCCCCAGCCCCTCTCACAAGGGGGGGGGGGGGGTAATTTTTTAACTAATGAATTTCCCCCGTGAAATAATTCACTTTTGATTTTGGACATTTTTTTGTACAATGCTTAGTTTCCGAGATATTCAGTGGTCTCAAGATAAATGCCTCACCCTGTATAGTGGTTATTTAACGTAGAGCTTTCAGAGAGGGTTTTTTTTAACATGAAAAAGACAAATTATAAAGCAAAATTAACTACGCCACTTACAAGAAAAGCTTGACTTCTGTTACCCCTTTTCCTATGACCGTCATATTAAAGTGATAAGAACACCAAGTAATATAAATAGTCATTCATCGGTGAATCGTGAATAACACAACTTTACTATTCAAGATTTCCCATAAAAAATACCATTCTTATTAAAACACGTGAATGACATTCAATTACATTCACTATCCAAAACTTTATCATAAATATCCTACGAGTCTATAGCCACTTCAAAGATAAACTTAAAGCCATGAAAAGATTTCTAACTAACGGGAAATACAGAAGTACAGAAGGACTCATGAGTAATTCAAATTAAAAGGAATACAAGAGATCATAAGTCTCTTATCAAATAAAACCTTGCAATATTCCAAGAAGGAACTTTAGTAATGTAGAAGTAATATTAAATTCGAGAATTTAAAGTCTAGCTAATATTACTAATAAACAACGGAAATTAATTTAATTCTTTCCAGATTTACGTCTATTTTAATGCTCAAAGTCTGAATTTCAAGTATTAAAAATTTTTAACACACCCACGGACTCTGCTTATGTATTAAAAAACTTTGGATTTTAGAAATTCTGGCTTCATATTCTTAAAGACCATCAAAAAGTACAATAGGAATGTCTCTAACACACTCTATCTCTTGGTTTCATCAATAAAATTGGGTTCAAAATTTTAAAAGTTCCACCCTTTCAGTGCACCCATCTCCTTAACGGTTGGATCAATTGAAAAAACAGCAAGAATAAAAGATTTCTCAAATGTTGTGTATAATCTGAAAATATCATTTAAAATAATTGTTCCTATTTAAGATTTCAAAGTTACCCCCTCCCTGGAAACTTCGAAATCTGCTTAAATCGGAAACTTCTCGCTGGAATTCGATCAAATTTTAATGGTATACAACAGTTTATGTACTCTATGATTCCCCCGGTTATCATCATCCTAGATGTTATAGAACCTGAGTTATTAACTTGTTAATCTTGGTGTTATAGAACCTGATCATTTTTATTTCTGTTCATATCTCAGCCTTCCGGAAAGAATCGCTAAACTCGTAGTACCATTGAACGCAAAGCCTCCCCAAACCACCACACCTCCACCTCCTTGTTGTCTGCTGTAAAATGCCTCCGGTTCTCGTCTCATATTATGCCAGTAGACCCGTGTTCATTTGAACTTTTTTTTTTTTGCTTAGAATCACCCATACAACCATTTACCAAATTGGTAATTTTCGTTCATACATTCCGGCACACCTTGTATAATATCCTGCCTGTTATTATTCCAAGAAAAAAATAAATAACTAAGTAACTAAATAAGTGTCTGGAGAGAAGTCGGGAAACCAAAATCGCAAGCTTTGGAGGGCTTATGCCTCCGTGCCTTAACGGAGAAGCGGTCTTGAAAAGTAAGCTAGCTCTTAATAAAGATACACAATAAAAAAAATTTTAAAAATCGTCTCCTACCATTTTCCATATATTTTGTGATCAAAAGTTTCAGGACTCTTGTTCTTTTTGCACTGCAAACATGATTTGACGAAAATTACTATGACGTTGAAATACCCCCCCCCCTTTTGCTTTTTAGGTGACAATACCAGTTTCATACAATAGCATAGTTTGTAATACTGTAGTTGAACATGTCGAATTTTGTGCCTGAAATCTACGATTTGCGGACAGCATTGATTTTCTGATACCATTTGATAAAAACTGCTGCAGAATCGCATCGAATGCTTGTCGATGCTTACGGTGAGCATGCTCTTTGTAAATCACAGTGCTTTCAGTAGTTTAGAAAATTCTGAAGTGGCGAGTTTGGCTTGAGAAACGAAGAACGTGGAAGGCACAAAGTGATCTATTACCAACTGCTGAAACCTGGCGAAACCATTAATACTGAACGCCACCGACAACAAATGATCGATTTGAATCAAGCTTTGCGTGAAAAACGACCAGAATATCAAAAAAGGCAACACAAAGTGATTTTGTTTCATAATAATACACAATCACACACAGCAAACTGGTCAAGGAAACGATTGGCGTTTAATAGGGAAATACTTTCGGTTTACTCACCAGATTTGGCTCCGTTCTATTACTACTTATTTGCATCGATGGGACACGCACTTGCTGAGCAGCGCTTTACTTCTTACGAAAATGGCTGGATGACTGGTTTGCCTCAAAAGAGCAACAGTTTTTGTTTTTTTTTTGGCGTGGGAAAATGCATAGCCAGCGATAGGCACTTCGAATAAAATATTTTTTATCATTTTCATACAATAAATGTGTATTTTCTACAAAAATTCCGGTTTCATATTTACATAAGAAGTGCACTAGAAAGTAAAAAAGAATTTTTTTGGTGCCTCTCGTTTAAAAATTGTTACTAAATACTAAATAAATTAGTATGGTCTAAATTACTAAATAAGTGGTCATTATAGTATAAAAATACGACAAGAAAAAAAATTTTAAAAAAATAAAATAAAATAAAATAAATATTTATCAAATTTAATTTAGTATTAAACTTTTACATTGTTTTAATTTTATGAATTCCTATTTAATTAAATTATTAAGTTATTGATATTAAGTGCACAGTTTAAAATAAAAGTTTGTGCCTATAAAAGTTTTTTTTTAATATTTATATTATGCACAAAAAATCCAGGTGGTTGTATTTGGAAGATACCAAACCGCTGTTACCAAGTGTGGATATAGGGAGGGGCAACTGCTGTGGATATATTTATTACTTCTCCCCCCCCCCCCTTAACCGGGCTTCTCCTATTAGCACCTGTGCACCCAATTGTTACTGCGCATGCTCATTTTTCAGATTTAATATCTGGCGGTTATATTTAAACTAGTTTAAACTCATTTTGATTCTTCACGATGAAGACAACTGGCTTGCTTTTGGCGTTTCCAAGATAAATTGTCTTGGTGAGTTTGGCTATTTTTATCCTTTATAATTAATACTGAAATAAGTTCTTTTTAAATTGAAATTAATTCAGAGATGTAAATTTGTTTTTAAAGTTTCGTTTGCATTCTTTTAAAATTAATTCAGAGATATAAATTTGTTCTCGCGTTCGTGATAGCCCTAATGACCGTTATTTTTGGGTATAATATTTTAAAATGAATAAAACTTTAATATTTATTAAGAGATTGAATACAACTTTACATATTATTTATCCATATAAATTTGCTTAAAGCTTCCAGTTTATGAGGCTAATTTCGTATTTATCTTTAACTTCGTATGATTGATAAATGTAGTTCTGGAATGTTCTTTACCGTTAATGTAGGAAAACTTTCTTGATATTTGAGTTGACAAATTTTAAGTTTTAATACTTAAAGGCTTAATATCTTAACGCAGTTCAGTTTATTCTGTAATTATAATTTAAACTATTTTTGTTTTCCTGTTTCGAAATTATTAGTCCTTAATAAGTTAATTCTTTAAAGATAATATTATTGTCATTTCCACGGAAACTCTTCGGTATATTTTTCATTTGTTGAGCTTATACGTTAAAAATCCGTTAAAATACCGTTACGCATTAGCCATTAAGTACAAGTTGTAAAGTCCGAACACCTAGGCACCAAAGTTGACACAAACAAGAACAGAGTTTTATTTTTGTAGATATCTAATAGTATATATTAATGAAGCACAATTTCTTAATTCACATGACTATATTAATATTCATAATTTACTTAAGGAAAGACTTGGTGGTTACTTCTGGGAGGCCTATTCGCTAACCAACTGTCCGACAAATGGCGCAACTGGCAGTATCAAAAACAGGTAATAAAAAGTGTGCCGCTGTTTTTCAATGCAAAAATATTAGTGCCGTGTAAATAGTTTACTTGCAAACTCCAAAATTACAGAATTTGAGAAATTGGAAAGTTAACCCTAGACAGCATACGCTTGAGAAAATTCACTAACTGCATACGTGGGGTCTGCTAGACCCCAACATTAATGAAGGCTCAAATCAACAGAATTTAATATATATTGAGGTTTATTTGAACCAAATCACTTTACAAAAAGACAAAAATGAATATTCTATTTTCCATGTATCATACATAACATAACATATTTCAATATTAGTCTACAAATGAAAAGTGTTTATTCATTTTTGACACACAGCTTGCACGCCATTGACCGATGATTTTGACACATCGCTTTGCCACACTTGATGCAACTGTATGCTGTTTTCTTGTCCTTATTTCTAGGGCAAAAGTCGCATCTTCGTTTATGTGCCTGAGCCACTGGAAGAACAGCCACTGTGGGTGCCTGACGTGAAGTTGAAGCTACAGTTTGAGATGTTGAAGCTCCGGTTTGAGATGACACTGGAGTAGCGTGATGTCTATCGGGTTGCCTTTCTACTTGTGCTGTGTTTTGCGCTCGAATAGATTCTTTCCCACAAACCAAATCCATCGTCATTCTTAGTTCTCTTGGTAAGAAGGAGCACATCTGTCGTTGCTGTATGTGAGGTAGAATAAGATGGAAACTTAGGGTTTTCAAAAACTTTCGTCTAGTGTTGCTGCAATTGCGGGCCCATTGTGGGTTTGCGTTAGCAAATAAAATCATGGCATTTACGCCAGCCTGATCGAGGATGCCACAGAAGAAGCGGAAGGGCCAACGTCTGCTCTTTCGTGCAGTCGAGTAACAATGACATAGTTGATCGAGAGAGTCGACCCCACCTTTTGTCTTGTTATAATACATTATCACTTCTGGTTTTCCAGTGTCGGGATCGAGAGTATCATCCCTGTGCATCGTCGATAACAGAATAACGTTTTTTCTGGGCTTAGGAACATATGAAACGATTGTTTTCTCTCTGTCAAATGCATGAAGTGAAGAGCCGGCAGTTCTTCCAGTTGTGCTCAAAAATACTGGTGGAATTTCGCGTTTATTTTTTCGGAGGGTTCCAACAATTGTGAGCTTGTATTCGCTAAGCATAATCTCAGCCAAGGGAATAGACGTAAACCAGTTATCCATTGTGACATTCCTGTTAGTATTTTGAATGCTTTCTGTAAGCTTGATGACATAGTAAGTTGGAATGTCAACATTTGTTGGTCTCTTTTCCTTTCCAATGTAGGGCAAGGCGTTGATCATATAGAAAGTGTCAGAATCACACAACGCGAATATCTTCAAACCATACTTATCTGGCTTATTTCTCATATATACGCGGAAAGGGCAGCGACCGCGGAAGCCAAGCAACTGCTCATCAACGGTGCAGTTTTCAGTTGGTGAATAATATTTTGTGCAGTGATTGATAAACTGATCCCACAAAGATCTAATTGCTGCCAGCTTGTCATTTTCTTTTCTGACAGGACGAGTATGCTTATCGTCAAATCTCAAGCACAGCATTAGAAATTTGAATCGGCAGAGAAACATTGTAGCACGAAAAATAGGAGGTCCGTACTTTAGAGACCACAGTTCCTCAACATTCGTGTGGCCTTGCTTCAGTACACCAGCGATATACAGAATTCCAAGTAAAGCTCTTATCTCAACCTCGTTTGTAGGGCCGACATACCTTGAATTCTGTGTGTGCTTCGCGGCACGTATGGCAATCTCCTCACAGGTATGCTTTGTTATTTCAGAAATCATTTCAGAAGTAATCAACAAGTTCCATGCCTCAAGGATAGTTGCGATATGTTTTGCTGCACCTGTGTTTCCTGAGGCTTGCGTTACTATGTTCCTGGCTGGTGGGCGTCCAGTTCTTGCAGGAAGCTTCATGGTCCACCGGTGTCCATCTCGACCTTTCAAAGCAGGTGACGAAGTCGTAGCGGGTATTCTGGAAGGGCTCGGAAGATCAGGTCCTTCGCTATCGCTGTCGTGAACAGAGTCCTCTTCGAGATGATCACTGTCACTGATATCACTTTCAGTGTTTGGCTGAAACTCTTGATCACTATCATCTGATAACTCACTGCTGTCGCTATCCCGCAGGAGCATACTTTGAATTACACTTTGTGTTAGAGGTTTCGCCGTCATTTTCTCACTGATAATAAAAAAAATTCAAATATTCAGTATATAAGCCCTATAACGGCTCTTAGCCATGTCTAAAATATACTTACCAACTCCAAAAGTTTACTATTCGTATCCAAAATCAGTAGATAGTACAGAAATTGTGCATAGACCTTGACACATACGCCAAATTGGAAAATTTTACTGTAAATAAAAACATTGTTTCAAAACGCTACCGAATACGTGGGGTTTCACAGACCCCAACCCCCCATTATCTCATAACACATAAGAGAGAGAGACTTACCCATCCGCACTGGTCGAGGGCTTGACGAAAAATGAATAGTCACGGGGTGGCGCCTAAGTGCTATTAAAATTGCGCATGTGCGAGCAGATTATCTACACAATGGGGTCTGTCAGACCCCGCGTATGCTGTCTAGGGTTAAGAACTATTAAATGAGTTCAGCCATAATAGCAAGTGCGATGACTTTCAAACGCAGCATTATTTTGGCACATTCATCAGTTTTATGCTCTCATTATTGCTATTAATATCTATTAATATAAAGATTATGATAACGCGCTCGCTCGTCATCTTAATTCAAAACTTGATTTGGGAAGCTTATAGGTATGTAATCTGTATAATTTCATTTTCTAGGTGTGTCGACTTCTATGTAGCAAGAACTG
>JAHWFO010016894.1:2338512-2399075 GCA_023313115.1 Rhysida immarginata
TATTACTTGGAAATAAATTGCATTCGATAATTGAGTTCAAATAAGTTTTCACAAAAGTAAATCATGCTACAGGAATTGAATTATTTTAAGAAGCATGTTCGGAAATTAGGTAATATTAGGCGATTAAAAATAAATATTTTTTTTAAAAAAAATCTTTTTTGTTAGTTCTATCTTAAACTTTATACTGTTTTCACTACTTTTGAGCTACTTATAACTGGGTATACCAATTTGTATTTCTTCGTCGTGGAGCTGCAAGTGAAAACTGCCACTTCTGATTCTGGTGAGTTCATACAGGAAGAGACACTCACGTCTGGTCATATCACATCATGATCTGAATCCGTACGTATTAGCAAAATGATAGCCCTCATTGCAGCGGAGATATTTGCAAGGTACGTAATAGGCCGAGCATGCCTCTTAAGTGCTTTCCTTTTAATGCTATTAGATGTGAAAAGTGACTACAACAGTTTACCTTAACTAAATTTAAACTTTATATTATCTGAATTATAAAACATTCAATAACCTACATATAACTAACAATCAAACTAAATATAAAGAAGACATAAAAATTTTAGAAATCGTTAAATTAAATATAGATTATTAGTTCTTAAACATTCAAACTAAAAAGTTTTTATTAAAATTAGAAATTAAATTAAATTGACCTTCGATAATTAAAATATATTCCAAAACTCTTTTCACCATCAAATTTCTTAAAATCACTGTCTTCCAGATTAAAATAAAATAAAATTAAAGTAAAAATTTTCTTAATTTCTTCAAAATTCTTAATTTCTGAAATTAATTCTCAAAATAAAAATTTTTATAGATTTTTTTTTTATTTTGCTGTCCGAACAGAACTCTTATAGCGTATAAGCAAAATCCGGCATACTAGTTTTTCATCCGAAGTGGCACTTAATTAGTTTTTCTGACAATAAGATAAGGCTTCAAGACATTCGCAGTTCAGATCTTGCAACTCTGTTCTTCTTTGTTCTTCGCTTGGCTCTGTAGATGAAGTTTACTTCGAAACGCATCAACAGTTTTATTAAATGTTGTATTGCTTAAAATCAGTACTCTATGTATAACTTACGTATTACTTTTACGTGTTGGAAGTTCTTTGTTTTATTCCTTACAGCAATACTAGGTTTTGATGCTTTTATTTCAGAAGATTTATAGCCTACAATTGAATCGGTTATTTCAGAAACCGCATAATGTCACGTTTTTCTTAAACATACTTTTTTTTTTTTTTTTTTTTTTTTTGCTGCGAACGTTTCCTTAAAGTTAGATGCATATTCTGGCTAAACACCACGTAAGTCGGTTCATAACCGTCCTCTTCAAATAATACCGCCTAAATTGTGGAACGACATGCTCATCAAGTGAAACGCACTATTGCCACTCTCATTACATTGGCTAATCGTGAGAACGTAATGAAGACTTCCAACAAATTCTGGGGTTGTCATTCTTCTTACTGGCAGATTTGTTTGAATTGCTAAGTTAGCCTAGTTAAATACACCATGTTGCTTGTTGCTTGCATGTGTGAACAATCAGCCCGTGGTGTTAGCGGCTGGTGGTGTTTGTGTTGCGTCAACAATGGTTGAAGAAATTAATACGTGCCGCAGCCGACGAAAGAGACAGGCCCGGCCAATGACGTATATTAAAGATAGACTCCGAATCCCATTGTTAACAGCGGCAAAAAGTGAAGCAAATAAAGCCACGACAGTTCTGGGCAGGAGTGAGCCGTTGAGTAATTAGCTGTCTGGCTGCTTTGTTTTTGAAGATTTTGGGCCCGAGGAATAATTAATTCAAAACCATTATTCAAAGTTGTTCTGCGTACAACTGTACAAAGAGACAAGAAAAAGGACCAGGAATCATTTTCCACAAAAATAAATCAAAAATACGTAACTAAAATGAAAATACGTTACTGAGAGACAATGGAAACGAAATTGAAACCATGATCGAAAAATTGTTTATAAAATATAATAAAATACTTCAAATACAAAGTAAACAAAAAGATAAACTTATCACTCCGTGATCGGCGTGTGAAAGAATTATTAATCAACTACTCTCGTGTTTAGCCATGTGTTTTGCATCATCTTCACTCACTTTCAGCCATGACAGTTCTGGGCATGGAGCTTCCCAATTTGCTTCAAGTTACAACAATAGGATTCGGAGTCTATCTTTAATATATGTCATTGGGCCCGGCACTGAAAAGTCACCTGACCATCTTAGTCCAAGCAACAATGTAATCTTCATTGTTTCTATTTTGGATTTTAGCAATCAGTATTTTTCCTTTGTTGGAAACAATGAACATTACACTGTTGCTTCGACTGAGAAGATCAGGTGACTTTTCCCTGCTAGGGCAACGCCTCCTATAAAGAAAGCCCCGCCACTGAAGCGTCTTACATTTTTACGTCATTATAAGTCGACCGAGGCCAACGAGAGACAGGCCAGGGCACTCAAAAGTCACATGATCATCGGGGTCCGGCCAACAATCCATCCTTCATTGTTTCCAACAAACGAAAACTTACTGATTGTTAAAATCCAAGATGGAGACGATGAAAGATGAATTGTTGGCCGGACCCCGATAATCATGTGACTTTTGAGTGCCCTGGCCTGTCTCTCGTTGGCCTCGAAGTCGACCCGAGGCAACACCACCTAGACAGAAGGCCTGCGCACAGAAACGTCATGCATTGTTACATCACATTAAAGCGGCTATTGTTAATCGTATTTCTACCACTAATATGCTTTAACTTTGGCCGTTTGATGATGATGTAACAATGTATATACTTTTTGTGCGTCTAGGTGGTGTTGCCCGAGGCCAACGAGATAACAAGGCCTGGAAGCGAAAAAGTCACCTGACCAACTGGGTGCCAGCAACAATCCAACCTTCATTGTCTCCATCTTGGATGTTAACAATCAGTGTTTTTTCCTTTTGTTGGAAACAATGAAGGTTGGATTGTTGCTAGCACCCAGTTGGTCAGGTAACTTTTTCGCTTCCAGGCCTTGTTATCTCGTTGGCCTCGAAGTCGACCAAATTTAGGGCTTATTATTGGTAGAAATCAAGGCAAAAAAAAAAATCTATACAGGTTAGAAAAACGCGTGACGTCACTATAGAAAAGTTTGGTCCTATTTTTTCTTTGCTCGATAGATGGCGCAAAGAATAGTGTAGTGGGTAGATTTCTAATTCATCTGATAGGATTAGTGATAAAAATCGCTGAAATAATTTCACTTTAATTGATTTTTCTATTTGATTTTGCACCTCAACATTTTAAACTTTAATAAATAATTAATTTTAATCGTTATCCTTAAACAAGGATTAAATGCAATTTTTATATTATGTAGTAAGTTCTCCCAATCATTGCTTAAATTTTATGAAGTTTACGTAATAATAGTAGAGTTTAATTTAATCATCTTTAAACATCGTTTTGTGATATTCTGGAGAAATGTCACAAACTGATGACGGGACCAACGGCTTTACTTCCCCTCCTAAAAAATCTTCGTCGTCCTCGGGTATCAGAGGCGATCAGGCAACCATTGAGCCACCGAGGCCGATGATAATAAATTGTTAATAATTTATGTAAACGGATTTAATTATATCGTTATCCAACAAATCGATATTTTAAATTATTATATAGATAATTCTAGTTCTCTAGTTGTAAGTTTTCATTTTTCACGGATTGTTGGAAACAAAAATTTTAAAATACTTGAGAAAATGTTTAGTCGGCAAGTAGAAAACCTATACTAATCCATAGTGAGCGATTGAATTTCTCCCCACTACATAAAGCACTAGATAATATAGTATTATCTAGTGCTTTACCACTACAGTGTTCGCAGCGCCGCTCTGTCGGCCAGAGAAAAAAAATGTCCAAAGCTCTTAACATGGGATTTTCCAACCTGTATAGAAAAAGCCTTGGTCTGCAGCATTACATGTGCACGTTTCGTATTATTTTTGAATGGAAACGTTAGAATGCATTGCTTTTCTACACCACTGATATAACTATAATTTCCTTTTGTATTTAATGAACGACACAATACTTATTTTCGACTCACCTCATCTAATTCAGCAGTACTTGTTCCATCGGCGTAAAGCAAGCATTTCTATCGGTCGAATGCTTCAAAGCATCGCTTACCAGGGCTACAACGTGCTTCACAGTTGACTTTGAAAGCGATAGCGTGCGATGAAATCTATAAAAAAAAAAACCTGTCTCAGCTTCAGTTGAGAGTGACGTCATGGAATGAGGTCTCTTACCAGACATTGTGCACAACATCGTATCCTTCTGCCGTTAAAAGAATAAGTTATTCTAAGGCTATGTATGCTACGTTACACCATTCTTTAATCGCGTGGCTTCTCGAAAGTAGAATAGTCGAATGGTGTCTATCAGATATCATTTTTTTTAAATTAATGTTTAAAGTATTTTAATCCTCTTCGTGAAAACTCGATCATCTTTCATTTCTGACACATTTCTTTCACGCAGGAACAAGAGACGCCGCCATTTTACAATCAAATAATCTCGACTACAGGCTGACTTCATTTTATTTATTTTTTTAAAAAAATTTCGTCAAATGGCTTTTCTATCCGCCGATTTTTTATTATATCGAGGAGAAAATTATGAAATATGATTCCAGAAAAAATATTGAACTTTTTATACAGAAAATTATTCGAACTATTTCTTCATGCGGGCGAACTGTAACCGCTTCACTCGTGACGTCACTCTCAACTGAAGCTGAGACAAGGTATAGATCGTCGAGTAGTTCTATATCGCTATCTCTCTTTCATAATGAACTACTTGCGATCGACGTTCCAGTGACTCAATAACATGGAGCGTATCGGAATCATCATAATCATCGAAATCCTGAAATGAAGCCATCGCTATCGAACAAACAAAACGACTACGAAAGTTTAAAAAATGGCGGTTCGATGTGGCGGATGTGGCCAAACAGCAACTTCTGCGCATGCGCCGCTTCTGATACTAGTCTTGCCACCTACTTTTCTCCGTCTCAGATTTGCGACGAAGTTAGCGTCATTTCTGAGACGTGATACGCAGTTTATGTCGTCGTGAATACAGTTTTTTTGCTGCTATTCACTTTTGATACTGAGACGCGGTTTGCTACTAGGTCGTGAATACGGGCGTAAGTTCCACGTCGAGCACCTATCTCCGAAACTAACGGAGGTGCACGTGCCCAAATTGGCACGATTAATGGGACAAACAAACAAATAATATTTTCTGATATAATATATTGAAACGAACGTCATTTACGGGTATCCAAATTTCTCTGTGAAAATGGTTCCGAGATATCGACCAAAAATATGCTATTTCTCAAAATTGGTGAGTCATAGCAAAGTGGAACCAATTTAGTTTAACAGTAAACGTAAAATCAATAAATTTTTGTATTGATCAGAAGTTAATATTCCGACGGATACATCGAAAAATCATAACTATCGATAATCGATATTCAATATCTCAATATATGACAGCGAATACTGATGTACGTATATATATTTCTGCATACAGCATAAATTTAAAAAAAAGCATAAGTAAAAATACATAAATTAAAAAAAAAAATTCAAAATTGGACCAGTCGTTACGGAGATATACATTGAGTGGCCAGATTATTATAACCATCCCATCAGTATTTCGTCGGGCGACCTTTTGCCTTCAATTCTGCAGCGATTCTTCTTGGCACTGATTGCACGAAATGTTGAGATGTGATGCGAGTAATCTGACACCATGCCTGACTGCCCAGTTGTGTGAGATTTTAAGGTTGTGGAAGCACCTGCCTGATGGCTCTTTCAACTCTGTCTCACAAATGCTTAATTGGTTTGAGATCTGGTGATTGTGGGGGCCCATATTCATGGAACCACTCCTGCACAGTACGAGCACTGTGGCATGGTGCATTGTCTTGTTGGAAGAAGCCATCTCCATTAGGATATGCCATCAACATGATACGATGAACTTGATCAGCAACGATATTAAGGTATGTTGTGCTATTCAGATGCCGCTCCACACGAATTAAAGGGCTCAAATCATACCAGGAAAACATCATAACCCAAACCATAATACTATCCCCACCAGCTTGAAAAGTTGTACTCATGCATGTGGAGTCCATGCTTTCATGCTTTCCGCCAAATTCTCACTTTGCCATCTTCCTGATGCAACTGGACACACGATTCATCGGATCACTTGACTTTTTCCCAAAGCTCGACTGTCCAATCCTTGTGTTTCTGTGCGAAATGGAGACGTTTTATTTTGTTAACTGCAGACATCAAAGGTCTTCGACTTCTATATCCTATATACGATGTAGTGTATGGCGAAAAGTGCATTCAGAGATCATTTGAGAGGATCCCTGATTAAGATCTCCAGTAATTTGATGCACTATCGCCCTTCTGTTTTCTTGTACCAGTCTTGCCACTCTCCGTTCTGCCCGAACACTGACTAGTCGCTGACAGTACGTTCAGATCCAGTTATCCGGCGGACAGCCCAGTCTTTAAGCACTTTAACAATACATGTAGTTGCTCTTGAACATATAACGAATGCAGCTTTTTGCTGATACTCACTCCGTGGCTCCGAGAGCCAACAATCATCCTTCGTTTAAATCGCGTCGTTTAGCCATGTCTTCAAAAACAAATCACTTCTACTGTGGTGGTAAACAACCTGCTTCCCTGTTTATAATGGTCTGGCCCTTTAGCAACTTTAGCGCGAAATCATAGCTAATTTGCCTACAAAAGTCAGTTGGTCATAATAATCTGGCACTCAATGTACAATGCCTAGTGCAATGAGGCAGAATTTTTCAACTCAACAAGTGAGAATGAAATTGCAAAAGTAGTGTGAAATAAGACATATCTCTTTGCCAAATGCTACTTGCATGTGGTTGTACCACTTAAACTAACGGACTAAAATTTTTTACTATGGCAGTAATTGTGTCAACATTACAAAAAGATGTTTGAAGTGGCATCCGTGTTCGCCTCTTCCATCATAGGACCCTTCTCACAAAAAAAAAAGCCGAAAGATGGTTGCAAACATTATGTAATTCGGATGGCGCTGTCTGTCGTGTTTATATAATTCATACATAAATATTCTGTTTTTATGGCTTAACACTTTATTCGCAAACACACACACATTTATCACTAATAAATCTGCCCTTATGTATTATAATATCTTATGTATTATTCACCCATTAACTTGTACTTATTCATACATGTCCATGTCTACATCTCACCGAAGCATAATCATACAAAATCTAATTCACTCACCCTATTATCTATCAAATACATTTACCATCCATATTTTCATATTTAAATTCCTCAAACTTTTTAAGTTCGCTTTTGTTTTAATGGCTTGCGCATTCTCAGCTAGTTTTATAATACGAGGAGATATCAGAAAAAAACGCCATTTATTTAATTATAAAACATAAAAGTAAACAACTAAGTGCAGCTGAAATTACACGAGTTTATCTACTTTTACACATAGGCACCTTGACGATTTAGGCAATTATACCAGTGCTGTACCAGTTTCAGAATACCCCACTCTTAGAACTTGTGAATACCTTGTCAGTCTCAAACCTCTGACCACCCAGAAATCTCTTCATGGGACCAAAGAGGTGGTAGTTCGAGGGCGCCAAGTTCGGATTGTAGGCTGGGTGGTCCAAAATTTCCCAACCGAAACGAGGCGGGAACTCTGTCTTGCATATCCCAAAAAACTGTAAGCATAATCTTCCGAGCTGAAGGAGAAACGTTGAATTTTTTACAAAGCGGAGAATGTAGAATGTTTCCACATCATGCTTGCAGTTTTAGGCTCAAGTGTGAAGTGCCAGACCCAGGAATTATTTCCTGTGATAATGCCATTAAGAAACGCATTTTCCTTCTGATTGTACCGCTGCAGAGATGTTGCTGGTCTGTTCTGGAGTCAGGCTTTTTGGAATCCAACGCGAACAGATTTTGCGGTATCCAAGCTTCTCATGCACCATATCCCAGGCAGGATATGTGAAACATTTCACTCACTTCTCTCAAAGAAATGCGACGATTTTCTCTGATTGTGTTGTTAATGTTTCGATAATGATTGCCGCTGACGCAGGCCGCCCAGAACGCTGTCTATCGGCAAGGTTAACTCTTCCTTCCGAAACATTTTACACCATTTGCACACATCGGAATAGCCCAAACATCGTAAACGTCTACCATTTCCCCACGAATTTCAGCGGGTTTCTTACCTTGTGCGAAAAGAAACCTTATAACAGCTCGCTGTTCTTCTATTTTGGACGATGTGAAAGCGGCGACCATTTGTAAAACCACTGGTAGCTCGTAGTGCGCGTGCGCAGGAACAATTCTTTAATGCAATGTCTGTACATGTACTCGGCCTTCTTTTTGGCTATGTTAACTTTTACGCAGCGACTATATTTCTTCCGTTAAAAAATAAATGGGGTTACTTTCTGATATCCCCTCATATAGATTATTATCAGTTAGCCGTTTTAATCCGTTATATGCAGGACGAAAGACGAATAAAATCAACGCCTGATTGTCACGGCTAAGAGTTATATTAACCTTATTTCCCCGTTCATTAAAAAAGCTTTCAAACTCTCGTAAATAATCAGTAAATAAATTATTTAAAGTAATAATTGAAAATATTTTTTTAAGTACTTTTAAATTCAGGTTTAATCAATTATGCAGTGTGATTTCACGGATAATGCTCCTTCACTTAAATTTATTTGTTTTTTGATGACATTTTCCACAATTTATCATCTTTTAAAAGAGAATGGTAATAACCTGTTTTCTTTTCATAATTTATCCTTTTTAAATGTATTATATAAAAAGTATAAAAATGCTATATGTGGACAAAAACTATAAAACAAATATATTTTATATAAAATAAAATTAATAAAAACCGTTCAAAATTATTACAATTGTGAAATGGAAGATAATTTGGAAGGTAATTCGCTAAACACTGTTTCGTTATGCAAGTCCAGTTGTGTATGGAATAATGAAATATGTTTTGATTTGAGGAATATATATTAAGCAAGACAAGAAATAAATTTTAGAATAACATAGAGGATTAATATTATATAACAAATTTAATCAAATGTAATTAAATATTTCTTTAAAAGCTTCTAAACGATGGAATTTCCTGTTTGTTATGCACGTATTCCACAACAGCACAGAAAGGAAATATGGCAAAGGTAAAGGTAACGGAGCCCTATTTAAGACTAATACTAGTACTTGTCATTTCACTGCGAATGAATATTTCATAATCAATAAAGTTAATCTAAAAAAAAGTGGAAGAGAGAGCATGATATGCAGAAAATTTAAGAATGCTTAGATTCACAAGTCTCTTACTAAATGAAACTGCTCTACAAGAAATTAATGAATTTCTTCACATCTTCCGCTTTAGTCGCTTCTTGAAGAGTTTCTTTAAGTGCAAAACATAGCTGAGATGCTCCATTAGTATATGCATAAGGCTTATGAAACTGCATTACATGCATTTCCAAGGAACGGAAGCCATCTAAATAAGAATGACGAGCTCTTGGGCATTTTACTTGGAAGCGATGATCATTTTTTCCACTCATCTAATGGTGGAGCGGAGAAGATGTCTCTTTATACAGCAGAAGTTCAAAATCACTTTTTAATTTCGTGTACTCCTGACTTTCTCGTGAAACTTTTTATTTAGCTGTAAAAAACTTTCTAGACTGTTTTCTGGTACATGATATACGTTATTAATAACCGAAAAGGAGATTATTGATGAAAATAATCTATTATAAGTAATAAGACGATTTTTTTTTTGCCCCTTCAAAAATATCCAAAAAAAAAGTTACTAGCATAACTCTTTATTTTGGTGTTACGCTTTAATTGTCATTCCAAATTAAAATTTATTTCAGCCATGAAAAAAGGACGTTTCCTGTCGCAATAAAGTTTTATGTTATTTTTATGTCATATGCTTGTGATAGTAAATTCTTTCAATGCCGATCATTTGGTGTGTGGTGTCGGCATCGGCAATTTCTGCAAACTGCGCTAGTTGCAGAAGTCTGGAAAATCGCAGAGAAACGAGACATTTATTTATTTATTTATTTATTTATTTATTTAAAACTGTAAGCAACAAGCTGAGTGCCAGAAACAGCTTACAGCTGAGCAATTACAATGAAAGAGAGAAATTAAAGTAAAATAAAGTTATAGATCATAAAAAAAATGAAAATATTAATATGAAAAAAATTGTAATCAAAGAAAGATAATTAAGAATTACAGATTGTTATTTTCTATAACAATTTTTTTTGAAATGGATATAATTCATTGCATTGATATCAATCAGTATCACATAATTTAAATATTCTATAGAAGGGTAAATTATTTACAACCGTTTTCTTTAGTAAAGGTAAATAAAAAATTTCATTGTTTCGGGAATTGAGCAAATTAAATTATTTACGTACACATAATTGGACATAATTAAGAAATTTAGAAATTTAGAAGAGTAAATGATATTATGATAATGCTTAAATAAATAGTAAACATCAGAAATAAACCTTCTCTTAGATAATTTATCACAAGTAAAATATTTTAGAAGATAAGTATTAGTTATATACATATTATTATTATTATTATTATTATTATTATTATTATTATTATTGTTGTTGTTGTTGTTGTTGTTGTTGTTGTTTGGGGTAGCCAAACTCGGATTCAAGTCCGGAAGCCAATCCCAGAGGCGGACCCAAAAGAGGGCCAAGCCCAAGGGACTCATGCAAGGGAGGGAAAGTTACGCACTCGTGGGAGTATTGATGTTTGGGTGTAGGAATTTCCTTACTATGTGACAGGTGTTTAGAATTGTGGCTTTCTGTAAGGTTTTGTATAAGTGTGGGTTTAAATTTAGTGTTGACAGGCTTTTGTGTAGCGAGTGTGGAATAACCCCAGTGGCAGAAAGAACGATAGGAACAATGTGTACTCTGTTAACTCCCCAAAGGCGTTTTATTTCGTGTGCAAGATCCGTATATTTAGTGATTTTGTCAGTGTATGTCTTTTGTAAATTGTGTGTGTTGGGGATGGAGATATCAATTATGTAAGTCACTTTGTTTTGCTTATCTACTAGTGTAATGTCTGGTCTGTTATGAGGGATAGTTTTGTCATTGATTATAGCTCTGTCAAAATATAGTTTATGTGTGGTATTCTCTAAAACAGTGTCGGGGATATATTTATAGGATGGAGTGCGAATGTCCCTTAGCTTGTGTATCTTAGCTAGATGTTGATGTATGATGTTGGCTACCTGGTTATCTCTGTGTAAATAATCTGTCTGCGTGAGTATTTTGCAAATGGATATGACGTGTTGGATGGTTTCCTCTGCGATATGGCATTTCCTGCAAGACCCGTCAGTCGAATCTTTGATAATATGTTTTCTGTAGCTTTTAGTGTTAATAACCTGGTCTTGTATGGCAATCATGGTTCCTTCAGTTTCCCCATAGAGGCTCCCTTCACTCAACCAAAAGTTCGACGCTTTTTTGTCGACGTGTGGCTGATTGAGGTCAGAAGAATGTCTACCGTGGAGTTGCTTTCCGAGCCATGATTGAAGTTTAGTGAATGTTTTGGGTGTTCTGCACGCTGTTCAGATTCAGAGGTATGTATTTTGTATCAGCCATGCAGACTGCTTTGTGTAATGGATTTGTGTATGGTTTAGAGTAAATGAATTCTCTGAGTGACTGAGTCTGTTTCTGGTGTAGATCTATTATGTCTATAAGACCTCTGCCTCCCTCTGAACGAGGCAGGGTGAATCTTTCAATAGCTGCGTGTGGATGGTGCTTTCTGTGCTTTGTAAGTAGTTTACGTTGTTTCCTTTCAAGTCCCTCAAGATCTGTGTATGTCCAGTATATGACTTCAAAGCAGTAGGAGAGTATTGGCGTGGCATAAGTATTGATGGCCTTGATTAAATTTCTGGAATTTAAATGCGTTTTAAGTATTGTCTCTAGCCTATGAAGATAGAGTGTATTCTTTATGTGTTTGTGCTCTAGAAGCTTGGCTTGCTTAAATCCTAGATATTTGTAACATTCGTCATTTTCCATAGAAGCAATGTGATCTGGTTCTTCTAATGTGAAGCCCCCTTCACTGAGTACTCCATTTTCAATGTGAATGGTTTTGCATTTGTCCAACCCAAATTGCATGTGTATGTCTTTTGAAAAAGTTTGTGTAATGTCAAGTAATTGGTGCAATTGTGTTTGTGTGGAGGCGTAGATTTTCATGTCGTCCATGTAGAATAAGTGTGAAAGCGTGTAGTGGCAGCTTTTATTGTGTTTAATTGTGTAGTCGTAAGTTGTGCTGTTCAGTCTGTTGGAAAGTGCATTTAGTGCAAGACAAAACCAGAGCGGGCTCAGTCACCCTGGAAGATGCCCCGGTTTATCTGTATTTTGTCAGTCGTGATGGTTTCACTGTTGAGTGTGAGGTGTAGTGTAGTTCTCCAATGCAGCATTGTACTTTCTAAAAATGTGATAAGTGTAGGGTTTATTTTATATAATCGTAATGTATATAAAAGGCATGAGTGTGGGACACTAGCAAAGGCCTTTTTGTAATCAATGTAGGCTGCATGGAGGTGTCGATGTTTATTGTGAGTTTTCCGTAGGACCACACTGTCTGTCAGGAGTTGCTCCTTACAACCCATGTGATTTCTACGGCATCCCTTTTGTTGCTCAGTGAGAACGTTGTTTGTGTCTGTGTGTGTACAAATTTTGTTTGCGATACAGGCAGTTATTATTTTGTAAAGTGTAGGCAGGCATGTGATAGGACTATATTGTGTGGGATCTGTAGTGTTATTGGTATCATGTATGTTATTCCTTGTGTGAGGAAATGTGGCAATGTCTGTGGTGTTTGCAAAGTGTTGGGAGATCTGTTTTGCAAGGATCAGATGCAAAGAGGTGAAGCGCTTAGACCAGAAGTTCTGAATCCTATCTACACCTGGAGCCTTCCAATTGTGAGTACGTTTAATGACTTGTGAGAGTTCATCTGCCGTTATGTCAGTATAAGGTATGTTTGATAGTGTGGATGCTAATTGCTCCTCTTCCCTGACCCAGCTAGCTTCCCTATTATGTTCAACTGAGACAGACCAAAGAGACGACCAATAATAATAATTATTTAAAAATGTAGCATGAAAGAGTTTGAAAAGATTACGCAAGAAATTTGTTTGTACTTTTTCTAATTGTTCTGGGGATGTCTGTTAATGTCCTTGAAAGTTAAAATCTAATGTCGGTGTTTGGTTGTCACCCCTATACCACAATACTCTCATTCTCAGATATATTTAATTTAATAAAAATTCTGCAGCCCCAGGGGATATAGGAAAATTTAGAATATTAAACAACCGGAATTTCTTTTTCTGCGCCTATTGAGTGATTAAACTTTTTCCCTGTTTCTTATGATCAGGGAAGGTGCCTGTTGGCACTCAACTAAAAGAATTCGAATCTGATAAAGAATTTGATTCAAACTTCTACCTCGTTATAAGGAAAGGAAAAAACATTAGAATGAAAATGTTTATGAATGATTTTATCTTTCTCGGCATTTTTGGCTACTTCTGAACAAATAAAAAGGATGTAGCCAATTATAGCCGGACGTGTCTACATTAATTTCGCACAAGCAATTAAGATATCAAGAGTCGAAATACTATGCGGTTAAACACATCAGTTAGTGATACAAATTTTCTATCGTTATTAGAAAAGGTTATATACAGATCGGTCTGCGGTTTTCAATTTTATCCGAATCGCCCGCTTTAAAGATAGGTCAGATCAAAGCTTCCTTGAAGTCACGTGGATAAACGTGTTTGAAGACACGTGTTTGAAGATAGAAACAGAAGGTTACAAAGCAAGATGGCCCGTCACTATTGCCAAATTTCAAAATCATTGACTTGTTGCATTAATTAGACTGAAATTGTAGGCAGTTTATTCTAAGTGCACTTCACTTTGTTCAGGAAGGGGGTTGTTGCGGTTCAATTAGGTGTATTAATCCAATGTAAATTAGCCTGTATTACTTAAAGGTTATGTAAATCTTTTATTTAATTTTTGGCTGGCCTTTAAAATTTTTTATAGGTCAAATTTATTCTTGCTCTTTATACTGTTTTCTTAAACTCATTGTTACAAGTATTTAACTCCATTTTTGTGGCACGATTAAGGTTCATAATAAAATTCTTCTATATTATTTTTTGTTGCTAAAGGTCTAAAAGAGATTAATAGAGCCATCGCCATCTTCTATAATTAATTGCATTATTATATAACTTGGTGACTAGATCTACTTTCTTCAAGGCATGAGTTATATTAAATTTAGGCTGTGTTCACTTATTCGCTCGGAGTCATGTGATCACGTGGTCAGAGCACTAGCGTCTTGGCTCAACGTCACCTAAAAAAATCAACTCTGGTGTCGTGCGTCATTAAACGTGGGCTAACTATCCACCCTTCATTGTTTACAAAAAAGAAAAAAATAAAACCTTGCGTTTGATGACGCAAGTCAGCAGGCTTTGTTTTTTAAGGCATGTTGCATGATTCCGAGTGGGTCTGGTTCGAAATACCGACAATCAAAATATCGACAATGAAAAAATCGACAACCATAATACCGACAGTTTAAAAAGCGACAGTTCATAATATCGACAGTTTAAAAAACCGACACTTTAAAATACCAACCTTTAAAATAACGACAGCTTATAATACCAACAGTTCAAAAGACCGACAGTTCTAAAAATCCACTTACCACCGCTCTGCTTTTAGAGAATCCTTACGATTGCTGAGTTTTTGGTTATTTTAAAATTTGAATTATGTCTTTTATTTTTATATGAGATTTTGGTGATCATGAAGAAACTATTATATTTTGTGTTTAATATTTCGTTTAGATTGAATAGTACCATGTTGTAGTATGAATTAATAATAGTGATAACTGGGTTCAATTGCAACAGCGTAGTTTTATTATTAATACGCGTTTCGGTTTTAAACCATCGTCAGTTATGTTTCAAGATTTAAAAGATTTTGAGCAACTTATACATGGAGAGTGGGCTAGGCTCCTCGTCATTTCCCGGTTGGTGAAGGTGTTTATTGTACCCATATGGGCCTTCGTTCACCCCATTCAATCTCGGAAGAGACTAAGAGTACATTCCTGAGTTTTAATAAATTAATGGAGTATTAAAAAAAAAACTAACCTAAATAAAAATTAAACGTTGCACAAAAAAAACTAATTGGTAAAGGCGACAAGCGTAATATTCGCGGTTCCTTGTTCGAATTCAAGTTGCAGAATTTTTCCTTCCATTTTTTCAAACAAGAATATAACTCGCCAAATATGCTGGAGAAAAGAATATAAAAATTTGTTTTTTAATTTTACAGTAATATTTTAGATACAGTAATGGTGAAAACTGCAATTAAATTTATGTAGTTCATTCGATTGCGAGTTAAACAGAGTTATGTATTCGATTGCAGCGTTCACACTAATCTTTCCAAAAACGCGAGAAATGGGAAATGAAATGCTCTCGCGTCTAAGTGTCTTAAATTACTGCGCCTATGTTCTTTCCATTACTACAAATATAAAAGGGATATATAGTTGCAGAAATGTCTTACGATATATCCCTTTGTAGAAACATCCATCCCTTCTTAATAAACGTTAGGAGTGAAAATCTTTGTTGCAAAGCATTGTCGAGAAAAATCTTGTAAACATTCCAAGGAGCTGTGAGGCAGATGCAATTTTAAATTTGACAATTTCACTTTTGCCTAAGATTGGCTTGAATAAACAATGGAAATTCTTTTGATTCTATCCACTTTCACATCTGTTTATTGCTTCACATTCACGTTAAAACACAAACCAATACAAATTCTTTGTCTCGTACAACTATGCAGATGCAGTATATTTATTAGAGTATTAACATTGACATTTGAGGCAGATTAAGAGTAAATAGTGCGCAGGTCAGTACGAAAAAAATTACAAACTCAAAATAACAATTCATGTGGTCTCTATTATAAATTTATTGAAAAACTTTTTCTTCTTTGCCTGTGTAATCTTTTGCTCAGTTTTATAATAATGGAATCTAATTGATGCTAAATTGAATGCAGTTATTATCTTTTTGTTTTTTTGATGTTAAGATGACAAACTTTGAATAGCTCTCATAAAATCATCCATTAAAGAGTCAACCTATTTTAACCTCCCTAAATTTGAGCTTTTAAGAAAAAGTTGCTTCATTAGATTAAATTTTAAAACATCTGACTCATCCTTGTGTTTTCTCATTTATTTCAAATAAATTCCAGTGGAAATTTGCCTACTGAGAAGCACAAAAACGTCATTCGTTACACTGGCTAAGCAATTTACTGTAATTTTCAGATTCGCTTTGCATAATGAATGAAGAGAATGGTTGCGTGTCATGAATTACTTATCTATTTCAAAGAAATCGTGTTTGTAAGTATATATGTATGTTTGTCCGGTTTTAAAATGCAACTTGAAAACATGCAGCTGTGTAATACTATCGCAATGACAGAAAACTTCCAAAATTGGAGATAAATGTCTCAAAAACATAGAAATTAATAATCTATTTATCTATATTTATATATGAAATAGACATGGGTTATGTTTGTTTGCTTGCATTTGCGAACAACCAGTCGGCCGTGTTTGCGTCAACAATCGGTTGGTCGTATTTGTATGTTGCGTCAACAATGGTTGATGAAATTTATGCTTGTCTTAGCAGACGAAAAAGACAGGTCCCGCACTACAGATTCCTTCCTCTCTATAGTTAAGAATAATGGTCCGACCCAAAAAAGCGTTACGGGTGATGCATTAATTATTATGGATGACGCAATAATTTTAATTTTTCGTCTTACAAAATACGCCAGTTTTGTGATTTTAGATACTTGCCGTATCTAATCTTTTGAAATTGTATATCTGATTAAATGCGTTATTTTAATTAAGCTATTTTATCTGAAGGTTGTTTTTCAAGGTTAAACTTTTATTTGCATTCAGAAAGATGGCATTAAATATGAATGATTCATTTATTATAAAAAGTCACCTGAGCATATTTTTCGTCGGCTACGATGCTTGCTTTATGTTTTAATTCTTAAGGGCGATAGTTATAAAAAGTATTAAATAAATAAATAAATAAATATCACTATTTCTTTTTTATTTAAATATTTGGAGAGATTTGTCTAAGAGTATTTTCTTAAACAAATAAGAGAATACAACTTATAGGGTACAGTCAAACATCTCCTAGAGAGAAGGCCTGCGGACAAAAGGTGTATACATTGTTACATCATCATCAAGCGGCCAAATTTACGATTAACAGTAGCCACTTGAAGATGATGTAACAATGTATACACCTTTTGTCCGCAGGCCTTCTCTCTAGGAGGTGTTGGTACAGTAACTAGCTTTTGCTGAAAAGGTGAAGGTACTTTCCTTAATGAGCCAATAACTGGAGAAAATTTTAATTCATATGGTGTTTCTAATGTAGTAACTTCGTTTAGAGAAGTTATGGATAATGTTTATCTAAACAGAAAATTATAAAGATCTGTCATGCGCTTTTTGTGATGAAATGACAGAGTAAGGAAGAGACGAAATTTAATGAAAAAGACTTAATAATAGTTAATTATTAAATTGAATAAGGAACATCAATTGATCAACTATATTCGATTAACGACAAATCGTTAGAAAATTCTCAGTCCAATTCAAGAGTAGTTTGATCATCTATGTGGTTCGATTCCAACTTGAAGTCGCCGTTAGATCCAGGACTAGGTAAGTCGTTGAGCACAAAAGACTTCGATGAAGTAGTGGCCGCAGAAGTGGGCAGCGGGGTGATGTAGGACGAAAGTGCAGGTAAGGATTCTGTTGGTACCGCTAACTCGGATGGTGGCGACCTTGAAAGGTTTGTCAACCGTGGCAGGTAAGCTGTAATAATTAGAACAACTTATTAGCACCTTCACTATGACAAGATAACGAACTACAGGATGGTGCAAATAAAAGTAGCCTCGCATGAATTGCAGAGAAACCAACCTAACGCCGTAAGCAATGATTGGGCTGTCCCATTATTAGCAACATTGAGTTTTTTTATGCACCAGTCTATGACCATTGATTGCACGGTTTTAGAGCAAATAAAGTGAAAAGTTTGGTAAACATTTCTTGGAACTTTGGAATACCTTTGGTTATAACATTTATTTATTTGTTTATTTTTAATGGGACTTTATTTTTTATTATTTTGTTTTATTTTATTTTCTGTTTGTCTTCTGCAACAACAAACCAAGGTTGAAGTGATTACAGGAGATGCTGAAAGTGACCACCATTCACCTCTTGACACTTTTGAGCTTTGGTCAATAAGTTGTTAAATACAGAAAGCAGTTGAGACTGCGAGATAGCCTCAATCTCAGAAACAATGTTTTGCTTCAGTTCTTCAAGTGTGCGAGGATTGTTCCGATAAACTTTGGATTTTAGAGCACCCAACAAAAAAGAAATCACAAACTGAGAGGTCTGGTGATCTTGGAGGCCAGCTTGGACCAACTCCGTCCTGACCTCTGCTAACAACTCTCTCAGGTTCAAACACTTCATGAATGCGGTCCAGTGGCAACGTAGTATGGGCTGTTGCTCCATCTTGTTGAAAATAGCCGTACGTTAGTTCCTCCTCAGTTAATTGATTGACGAATGGGTTAAAGATGTTAGAGATGTAACGTGCTGCGTTCACCGTTTCATGGAAGAAGATTGGACCAAGAATGCGTCGAGCAGAGACTGCACACCATACGCCAAATTTCTGGTCGTGCAAAGGAGTTTGATGATATTCGTAAGGATTAGTGGTCGACCACTGCCGGGTGTTCTGCCAGTTGACATAGCCAGAGAGATGGAACCAGGCTTCATCAGAAATGAAAAACAGCTGCATGTCCAGTCCATTCATTGTGATTTCTTGAAATAGCCAGTTACAAAACTGAAGACGTGGTAATCCGCTGGTGAGGACAATCCGCTGGTTTCAGTTCATGGACCACGGATACGATCTTCTTGAAATTCCGGTCTGCTGAGACAAAAGGCGCGGTGATTTGCTTGGACTCTGTAGCATCATCGTTTGGAGATTTTGGACATTTTGTGGATTTCTTACTCGTTTTGGAGTGGTTCTACGCTTGTTTAAAACAGAACCTGTGTCCCGCCACTTTATAAAAAATTGAATCGCACGTTTTGTTGGAATTTTCTCATCTTCAAAGTTTTGAGCAAACAAATCACTACACTGCTTCAGGAGTTAGTTTTTGCAGAATTCTCAACAATGAGGATTCTCTGCTGTATCGAAAGCACCATTTTTTCAGCTAAGAATCGTTCAAATAATACGCTTCTCGGTATACATGATCGGGACACATTAACAAGACCACCTGCTAGTCTCCGGAATATCCACCTTTGGCGGCAAGCAGAGCAGCTAGTCGATGTGGCAGAGAGTCAATAAGTCCTCGGAAGGTGGTTGCCATTCGGCGATCAGTGCATCCCGTAATTCCAACGCCGTGCCTGGTGGAGGGTCCAGCTTGCGGACATGGCGATCGAGATGGTCCCACAAATGTTCAATGGGGTTGAAGTCCGGGGAGTTTGCTGGCCATGGGAGTAGCTTGAATTCATCCTCATGCTCCTCGAACTAGTCGTGGAAAATTTTGGCAGTATGGCAGGGAGCATTGTACTGTTGAAAGGTGCCGTCACCCTGAGGAAACACTGTCGACGTGAAGGGGTGTACCTGGTCTGCGACGATCGTCAGATAACGAACAGCATTCAGTGTGCCCTCCAGCGGTTTCAGTGGACTCAGACCATACCATGAAAACATCCCCAAACAGTCACACCTCCCCCACCAGCCTGTCGTCTGCCAACGATGGTGTCGGGATGCCTGTTCTCAGATGCTTCCCGGCGAATTCTCCATCGTCCTTCCACTCTGTTCACCAGAAACCGCGATGGAAAGCAACCCTTTGCCACTCGGCCGAGGTCCAACGGCGATAGTCCATTGCGAATTGGAGGAGTTTTCGGCGATGCACAGGCGTCAGCATGGGTGCTGTTACCATACGCCTGCTCCGGAGCCCTAACCTCAAGAGGGATCGTTGCACTGTCTTGGTGCTGACACGCCTAGTGGCCCCACTGTTCGTTTGCTGTGTCAGTTGCTCAACAGTGGCACGCCGATTGGTCTTGGCCAGGCGCTCGCCTCTAGGATCGATGGCCCGTGGGGCCCCACAGTTACCTCTTCGGTTGCTCGAAACTGTCTGGTTCGTCCAGTCACGGTACACCTTCACGACGGCAGCCCTAGAGCAGTGCACAAAGGTGGCCGTTTCTGAAATGCTGCCCCCCATGGCCCGATAGCCAATGATCATCCCCTTTTGGAGGCCCGACAGGTCACTTGCTCTGCCCATGACGGCGACAATTGCTGTGTTAACGGATGCTACTATACGTCTGCTATTGCCAGCTTCTAATGGCAATACCATGGGACGTTCCAACATGTTCGAGGAGAGATGGTCATATTAATGTGTCCCGACCCTGTATACCTGTAGCGCTGATAATGGGACAGCCCAATCATTGCTTATGGCGTTAGGTTGGTTTCTCTGCAATTCATGCGAGGCTACTTTTATTTGGACCACTCTGTATATATCTTTAACTAACGAATATATTACTTAAACGCTATTTCTAAAGTTATATATCATCAAAGTTCTCCCCTCGGTCCAAGCGCGGACATTCAGCAGGGCACCCCGCGAGAATACCGGCTAAAGCTTTCAGGGGACAGATGACTTCGACGTTGTCAATCTCCCACGGGAAATTGTAAGATGTTCTGTGGCTGGGAGGCCGGTAGCCAGTCGACGTCGACGTAGATGCGACGAGCGATTGCGACTCGTCCTCTTTGGTAATGGACGTTGAGAAACCTTCAGCTTCCTCGGGGCAGGATCCTTCAGCTACTGGGTCACTCGACGATTAGGATCCCATTCTTCCAAAGAACTGGCTAGGTTCCCGTCTCGAAGCGCGCAGCTGACATTAGTGGCAATAGTACGGCTCGAGGTTTCCAGTCCGTTTTCTACTGGAACAAACGTAACAGGAAAAAGTGTTAGGCAAATAGTTCAAATTTGATATCTCACTTAAAGTTCGATGAATTTGATATCTCACTCTTTGCAAAGTCCTCCAATCCTGATGAATGCGAGGCGACCTGGGGCAGCGGCTTTGCCGTCGGCGGCTATGGGCATTTATGTGCTTGTGATCCGTCTCCGGTTTCACGCTCCTCACGTACGTTTGGCGACGTTGCCGAAAGGCTTTCCAGGGTACCGGGCTGTGATTCCGAACTCGGCCGACAATAGGACGATATGGCTCCTCTTCTCCAAAATGCGGTCTCAGCAGATGCCTTCCGGGTTTGCTTCGAGCTTGACGAAATCTATCTCCTTTCCTTCGTCTGGGGCTGACATCGCGATCTATCGACTGCTCGGGAATCGCTTTTCTTCTACTGGATCGCCTTGGGATCGTTCCATCCTCATCCAAACATACTGGAATTCCTTCTACTCGTCTCCATCTCCTCCTCCTCCTTTTATTCTGGCTTGGAGGATTCTGAGGCGAACCTGCGCACTGTCTCCACCAATTGCCTTTCTTTCCTTCCTTCTCTCTTCTCTCGGTTCGTCTACTTCTATCAGGGGAGTTCGGTCTTTGCATCGGCAACTTTCTCTGCTGGATCCATGCCAAATCCTCGGAATCGTAACTTTTGTTTATTCTTCTGTTCCGAGGACTTTTCAAGATCACAACTGATTGTGAGAGAGGGCAATCCTTGCTGCTAAAACTGATACTGTCAATATGAACAACCACATTCAGAACATGATTCCACGCTCTGCGACTGAATATAACTATTGAAACAGTTACATGTTGAAGAGGGATCGTGATGGGGCTGTAAACAGAGTTCCTTAACTCTCTCAATCCATTTATGAAGTATCTATATACTAAAACTCTTGCGTGTATTTATTTATTTATTTATTTATTTATTTATTTATTTATTTATTTATTTATCTGTAATTCTATCTCCTCCGAGACGGTTTGAGCTAGCGACTTGAAATTTTCAGGGCAGGCTTATCAATAAAGGACCTGCTCTCTCGCCAAAATTCAGCCCCCTACGACCCCCCCCCCTCCCCCACTTTCTGGGGTTTTCTTTGTAATTCCCCTCAACAGATGGCGCGGGCGGGCGAAGCCGCGGGTAACAACTAGTTTTTAATATGGACAGAAATAATTGAGTACTCTTAGCCTTTCTTTGATATTCTAAAAGGTTAAGGATGCAATGTCGAATTTTTCTGGTCAAGCCCAATTCTACACATAATTACAGTGTGAGCATTTTAAAGAATTCTTTCGTTTTTCAAAAGTGAACATTTACTGTATTGTCATGATTTTTCAATAAATGTCCATAGTGAAAGAGAGCTTATTCAAATTCGGATACTGCAAAATTTCATCAAACAAACAATCCGAACAACATTCATATCAGCTAGTTCAATATAAATTGTAGACGACAGCAAATCTAGTAAATTCATTATAACGCTATGACAACTTTTTATTTTGTCTGAATTTAAAATACGATTTTACCTCCCAAAAAAATTAATCCCTCCTTTTTCCTGATTTCTCTGTTCTGTTAGTCTTATAATTTCTACCTTGTACATTATTTATATGCTTCCATCTTAGATTTTTCTTTTCTTGCAGTAGGCTTGTTTAACATTGAAAAAGAATAAGTAGAAAGAGGATGGTCATCATTATCAGTTTTGCTCTTTGTCTGACTCTTCCAATTTACTGGACCAGTACAACAAATCTGAAAAATGCCAAACTGTTACGATTGCTGTCAAACCTTTCAAAAGGGAAGATTGACACAAGAGGGTAGGTGTAGAATTGGTGGGGGAAAGGGAGGGGCGGAGGTAAAGTTGCGGTTGCATTAGCCCGCTATCGATCGCCAACGAAAAGACTCATTCTCTTCGATGGTGCGAGGAAAAATACATTACACGCTATTTGCTAAGGCGTTGACTGCCTCTCTTCAAAGAGGAACAGCTAGTCCATTCTCTTTATGGAGTATTAGCTCTTCAAAGCTTTAAAAAAAAACATATTTTTTTCATAGAAGCCAAATTTATTTACCTAAAATGCGAAGCATGCCTCTAAATGCTATTATAGCTTTACTCACATAAAAGCTAAAAACCTGTAGCTGATGATGAAATTACTGACATAAGATTGTTAGCCCGTATAGTTATAGCATCGTAGTGGAAAAAAGTTTCGATGCTACTGCCATAGAATCTTTTTGTTATTTTTTTTCAGGAAAAATAATGTTTTTCCACTTAAGTAGATGAAAGTCGGCAAATGAATGAAAGAAACTCAAGATATTTTTCATATTGCACTAAGTATGAAAAAACTAATATTATTTGTAAATTATTGATCCTTCTATTCTTTACATGCAGGTGGCAAGAGAATACGTTAATGACGGGGTATTGCAAATACAAGTAAAAATGAAAAAAAAAATCTGCACTTCTTGTAAAAATATTTCCGAAAAAGACGATAGGCCGTAACGGCGTAAAATTACAAATGAACAAAAGAAATATTCCTTCCAGAATAAACATTGTTTTTCTGATTATGTTCAAGGGAAAGCAAGCGTTACTATTTTTATGCAGAGAGCATAACTCGAAAGACTGCCAGATATTAAAAATAAACTAGAGTATCCAGCCAATTGTTGTGTTGGAAACAGAAACTCACAAGGAAACTGAACAGAAACTGGCATAGCAACCGTTTCCCGGTGAAAATAAAGGAAAAATGAAAAAAAAAAATAATTTCAAAGATAATCATCTAAGAAGCTCGTTCCAGAAAATCGAATGTACAACCTAAAAAACTCGAAATATCTTTTATATGGTTAGTCTCACAACATGCTCGCTTCATAGAAGTTTGCCGCCGGTGAGAAAAGCCAAGCAGTTTTCATTTCTTCACCATCGCTGGAATGCTGACTGCCGATGAACTCCTTTCGATCACTGGACGCGAGGTCCTGACTGTAAGGCGGGTGGTCAAAATTATTCATGTTGCCATTAATTCGTATCAAATTGGTCTTTTCAGCATACGAAAATACCCAATGCCGGCTGAATCGTTCCTTTGGTTACCGTCTCAAATCATACAATTAGTACCTAGAGCCATCAGGACCATTTAAGTTGAACTACTTCTCGTCGGAAAAAGTTTCAGACTTCCACTCCTCTGTCCACGACATATGTCTTTGACCCATTTAAGCCAACTCAACATACTGTTCTGTTTGGCTTTCGTCTTGACTATATCTCGACATATCGTCGAGTGTCTCAAAGTAAGCTTCGGGTACGCCGTGAGCGCTTTTTGCTCCCGTATTCATCTCCTTTAGCACTACAATCTTGATTGTTCTATAGTTCTTGATATCTCTCTCTCGGAATTTCCAGAGCCGTTTAGGTAATCTACAAGTTTGTTCAATATGATGGAGTCAATTTAATTTGTTTATTTCTTGAACTATAAATTGTATATGAATGATCTACATAACGATAGACAGAGATGGTTCAGTGGTGTAGCAGGAGGGGTTATTCAAAATGATGGATTAACTCCATCATTTTGAATAACCCTATACTTTTAGTATTTCTTGTTCAGAGAGCTCCGTTCCACGTGGCATATTGATAGAGAATAGTTTAGGAACGAGCTCCGTTCATCCCTGTTTAGTCTTAAGCATAACCTATTATTCTAATCATATCTGTAAATTATTTCTGCAATAGGTCTTATTTCACATTTTTGTTATATTTTATGGTCGAAATCACTGTAGAGATATACTAACAATTGTGTTTACTTACAAGAAAGTACACGAACATGTGCCTCACAGATTCCCACCAAACTGAAATATGTTACTCATCTAAAGCTGCTATTGATGCGTGCAAAATAAGAAAATGCTAAATATTGTTTCTTTCAAAATAAACCGAGAAAACGAAAACATTTGAGCATATATAGCCATACAAAGACTATTATTAAAGCGGTTGTATGTGTATTAATGCGCTCTCAACTTCTTTCTTCCACTACTCAATAATACGCACGAATCCACTTCACCTGAAATCAACGCTATCCATTCCAAAGTATGCTCTTGGGTTCAAAATGGTGGTACCACGTTTCGTCTCTGTATCTTTGCAGATGACCAGAAATGCAACCAGGTGAGTCATTTGTACCTTCGTCAAATGATGAGAAATCCACTACGAAAAAATTTTTCAGCAGATGGTTTGTGATAATGGCCTGATGGCACCATTAGTTATTCTCCCAGAAAACGAATCTCTTCCTTAGTTATCTGTCGAATTTTCGGATATGGCCATCCTGAATTATAAATATCAGAAGTAATTTTATAATTCTTCAGATTGATGTATTTAAGGCATTTGACATAGTTTCAAGAACGCAATAATTTTTCGATCTTCAGGCCTTACAGAGGTTGAGTCAAAAGCAGTGGCCGATAACCGCGCAAACTTTTAAACGGGTACCAGACAGGAACCACTCATTGCTAATCTTCAAAGTAGAGTCCATCATGCTCGATAGTCTTCATCCAATGATCAGCCAGTTGGCAGATGCCCTCGCGAAACCACTCCTCCGTTTTCTGGGCGAAAAAGTCACGCACGGCGTCTTCAACCTCACTGACATTAGCGAAGCGCCGTCCACGCAGGAAGTGCGCCATGGACCGGAAGAGATGGTAATCGGAATGTACCAGGTCGGGGCTGTATGCTGGATCTGGCAGACCTCGATTTTTTCCAGCAGTAGACGACACACCTTCACCCGTTGTTGTGCTTGCGCAGGCGTTAGCTCGTGGGCACAACTCGGCAGCTCCTGTTGACCTTTCCCATGGCGTGCAGATGTCGAACCACACTCGATTGTCATGTCCCGACGTCCGCCGCTAGTCCACGGGTGGTGCTGCCTGGGTTGGCTTCCACTTGTTGCCGTAGGGCTGCGTCATCCACTTCTTTGGGTCTTCCGCTCCTTGGCGATCTTCCAGTCCCATGTCTCCAGACGAAAAGCGGGAGAACACCGTCGTGCTGTCCGTTCATTGGTCACATCCCGACCTTCCATGATGCCAGGGGTTACGTTTTTGTGTCTCTCTACAATTTGGGACGGTTGGGCCTCTGCCCTCGAAGCCACCATACGCGAGCACGATGGTTATCGGAGGTCATGGAGAAGCGGTACTCATCACTAAACATGATGCGACGCCAGTCGTCCTCTGTCCATGCCTCCCGGGCAAGACACCACTCTAAACACAGGCGTTGGTATTGTGGTGTTAACGGCAACCGACGCATGGGGTGGTAGGACCCCAATCCGGCGGATGCGAGTCGTCAAGACATTGTGCGGGAACTCACGGGGTGTTGTGGAGTCTCCAGTATATGTTCGCGGATGGCGGGTGCCGATGCCATGGGATTCCTTAATGCTTGGAGCATCATACGACGAGGGGACCCGAACCTGCACGACGTGCAAGAGTGACAACCCGTACCCATTGATTCCAACATCGGGCCACTGTTACATCTGAATGGTCCACATGCCTGGCAATTGCACGATACGACCAACCAGCCTCATGCAGTCCCACAATGCGGCCCCTGTCAAATGCTGTCAATTGGTGAATAGGATGTCTAACGCGTCTGCGAGGCATCACTGGTGCTTTGTACAGTACAGTACTCCTCTCTGAACGTCTTGCGTAACTGTCGGACTCACAGCACTTGACTGGTAACAATTTATCAACAACATGGCGGTGACATCACGAATGCACTCGGGTGAGCGTTCTAGACATTACAGATCCTTGCGAATCTAATCGTTTACTCACACATCAATGGTATGTATGTGTACCGAAATAGGATAATACGTATTGGACCATTCCTTCTGGGTGATTCACTTTTTATGTCAGCCAGTGTATTTGTGACAACTCAATGGGTATTTTACAAAGTTTTCTCGTGGAGAAATAGCAGTAAAACATAGAGAATACTAACCTCGCAAGAGTTCGAGCAAAGTTCTATTCTTGGAGAAACAACAGGAAATAGTGGCGAATCTCTAACGTCGCCGGAGTCGGGAGTCCGTCGCCGTTTCCCTATTGAACGTCGCGGCGTACGCTTGAGCAATTTCCACACCTGGAACGTCGTCTTCCCGCTGGTGAATCTTACCAGAATTCCACTCGGAATAAGCTTATTCGGTGTCGACTCAATTACGTTCAGCTTTGACTCATACAGACCTTTTTCCCTTACGATCTTGGAGACCTCGGAAAACTTCGACGTTCTCGAATCTTCTCTCCCCCGTTGCCCTCGGCGCATGCCTCTTTTTCCAATTGGACGCGTCCTCTGGCCTGTCCTCCCGATGATGTTTATCTTGACGTCACATCCGCTCACCACTCTCGTGATGATGGGAGTAGATGAATCTCGATTTGTGACGTCGATTCTTGTCGCGGGAATTTTTATTCTCCAAATTCCGTGATAAGTGGACATTTTGTCAATTAAATATTTTTTGAAAGAATACTTGTCGTTGTAACCTTACTTTCCGGTCACGCCTCGTATATAAGGAATGACCTACCTTACAGAGTCTTTCAAACAATAATGTCGATCTCTCCCCATTGAATAACCTTTGTTCTAATTTTAGATCAATAATCAACTGATCATTTTATTTCTATTCAAGAGAATATTGATTAGCCTATTGAGTGTGTTCCTTTACTATGTTATTTATTTTGAAAATGCTTTGTAATTAATTAATTTAAGGTCAGGCGAAAAAATAATGTCTTTTTGTCAATTGATTTCTGAATATTGAAGAACAAAATGTTGATATTTTATAGATAAGTATTTTTTAATTTAAGATATGATAATATTTATGATATGTTGCAACTGTGTTCGTTTTACAAAATTTATTTCTTACAGCTGGGTGCCCACATTGACGTATTCTGTGCCTTAATTAGCGGCCGTGTCCCGCAGCGCCCCGTCGGATTTTTTCACGCAAAAACACTTCATGTAAGCGTTTGGGAGTTACTTCGCATAGAAATGAGTTACATCTCCGTCATTGCCATAGACTTGACCACACTATCATTTTTGGTAACATTTGTTTTGTCTGGTATGGTTGACAAAGGTGAATGTACAGTTCGATATAATGACGAGTAATGTTCTTATAATTGTATAAAAGTTGTTTTTCAACATTTTGTCACGTCCTCCATGCCCAACGGCCAAATGAGCCTCATGGAGTATACGTGAAATAATGCAATAAAGCGGAATACGCTGACAGCTTCTTTAACATAAGACATCAATTTTTTTTTTCTGTTCTCTACTATCATTACATAATAGCCTTTCAGTCTTGGTTCCTTCTTAGTGATAGTCTTAGACTTTTTCATATCATCCACTAAATTTTGCTAATTATTAGTGAGTAGCGGAAGTATTTTACACCAGCACTTTCACTAAAATATCTAGGAAATGTGTGAAATACAAACTCTTCCATACTTTGCCACAAACTTCAGATATTATATATATTCCCTAGGCATTCTATACAATGCTGGATTTCACACATTACCGGTAACGTTAAAGTATATTCAATGTTTCATTTATAAAGTATATTTTTATCTATTCTAAAAGATAAAAAAATCTCTCTTCTATGAGAGAGAAAATAAAATAATTATTTAAGATTTTTCTCGCAGATTAAGTGTTCCATTCTTTCAATCTTTACGCAAACAAATCGTGTAAATGAATCAAGTACAACCTAGCATCATAAACTGCTTAAAATTTCGGAAGTTAAACCCTGTTAATTAGAAAATCTACGAATGAATAGAGTAATAAAAGGTTTTTATGCGGCGATTAGATCTCTTTAAATCCGTTTCATTGCTTGTTCCACTTTCTGAAACGATGAAATGCAAAATAAGAGATCAAAACAACGAAGAACACAAACGGAAAAGTCTTCATTCTGAATTAATATCTCTCGTTATTACTTCTCACACTCATTCAAAACATTGTTCGGTTCAGAGACTTCGAACGCCACTTTTTGTTCTTCTTAATCAAGTTCGTTTACTTCACTACTGAAGATGACTCCTTCCTGGGCTCGCTTATCTCGGTGAACTTTCACTGTTTTCCCCTCCCTTATCTTTAATTAAACATTAATTCATTAATTATGTAGGGCCGACGAAAAGTAATAGCTCTCGCAGAAGAACGTTGCACTCCCATGTTGAACATCGAACACAATCATCCGTCTGAAGCCAACAGAATTCGACTTCAATGTTGTCATGTCTCCGTCATGCAGTTTAATCGTCACCGGAGAATTATCTCGTTTCTTCCGGTTCTCTTGCTTCATATGGGGCAATTTCCTTCTTCTAAATAGCCTCATTTTCCCAGTAGAAAGAGATTTTTTTAAGCTTCTCTATATATTTTTTTAATCCTTTAGTGCTACAAAGGCGTAAGCTCGGATTTTAATTAGTGCCGTAGTTCACAAAAAGAAAAAAAAAATTTTTTCCTGTTCGCTAAGAGAAGAAAGCGAAATTTAGCACCGTTTTCAAATTCATTAAAACTCTTTCCCTTTTCTTGACGGTTATTTAGGATTATGCAACGGGTTCTCCGGTTTTGAATTAGATTTCTACATTCCGGAGGAGATAAAAACGCCAACTGCTGGGAAGCTTTAAAAAAATGAAATATAATGTCGTCAAACATTTTTGCATCTTTAAACTATATAAATATTCTCTTCCGCTCATTGATTTAAACGAATGGACACACTTTGATAGTTTTAATTAGGAATATTAATATTTGTAAAAAAGTGTGGAGACGAGGTAAAATTATTGTAATGATGGTTTTGTTTTACATATAATTAATTATAAACAGTAAGATCATATAAAAATATAATTGCTTTGGCAATATCATTAAGGAACATGTCTAAATATTACAAAGTTGAAAAATGTTGAGTATTATATTAACAATACAGGGGTTTAGATACACTCGTATAATGTTACTTTTGGAGAATCGTTGGAGGTAGCGATCGGGAATTTATTGCGTAAATTATGAGTATTAAATGATATAAATAACGAACTATATAATGTAAAAGCAATACGGTTTATTTCATGATTATTTAAAAATTATATGTTTAAATTATATACAGGGTGTCTCACATAAAATGAATATAAAATATCTAACATCTAAAATACAAATCTGACAGAGTACTTTCAATGGAAGAATTATTGTACTTTTATGTGAGGGGTTATGTCTATTCCATTCTCAAAAAAAAAAGACGCCATTTTCGAACATGGTTTGTTTGGTATTAACGTCCTTTTCAACTGCTATGGTCATTTCAGGACGGCGTTTTAGGGCCGCAAATTTTGCCTCGCAAGGGTTCTTTAGCGTACAGCCGGCAAACGACTATACGGGACCAACGGCTTTACTTCCCTTCCGAAGGAAGTGCGTGATCTCAGGATTTTCCCCTTGAAAAAATCCTCGTCGTCCTCGGTCGAACCCGCGTACTCGGGAATCAGAGGCGATCACGCAACCACTGAGCCATCGAGGCCGATTTTTCGAACATGGAACTCAACTTTAAAATGTGCAGTGGAAACCCCTATTTTTAATGGTATTTTCAGAAAACCAACATTTGAGAAATATTTTATTCTTGGTGTTTTTTCAATTTCAAAGTGTACATCATAGATTCTGTGTATGTACTAAAAAATTTTGACTTCGGATTTTTAAAGACCATCAAAAAGTAGAATAGGAATGTGTCTAAGGCCCATCCCTCTATCTCTTTGTCTACATCGATAAAATTGGGTTCAAAACTTTAAAAGTTCCACATTTTCAGTGCCTTTATCTCCAGTTGGATCAATTGAAAAAAAACACCAAGAATAAAATATTTCTCAAATGTTGTGTACAATCTGAAGATACCATTAAAAATAGGGGTTTCCACTGCACATTTCAAAGTTGACTTCCATAATCGAAAATGGCGTCGGGTTTTTTTGTTGTTTTTTTTTTGGAAAGGGATACACAAAAACCTCTCACATAAAAGTACAATAATTCTTCCATTGAAAGTACTCTGCCAGATTTGTGTTTTATAAGTTGGCTATTGGTTCACTTTAAGTGAGACACCCTGTACAGCATAGTTTCTTATAATCGGGTATTTATATTGTTACGGAACGCCAGCTTCTAAATCTTTTTTGAAAAATTAAGAGGTAGTAACAATGTTTGCTTCAATAATTTTCTTATTTTCGGTAATATTAATTATGTTTTAATCGTTAATTGATTTTAGGAGAAGGGTTTGAAATTTCTCCTCTTGCTATTTTTTCCTTGCTATAATTCTTTACTTTTTCACAACAGTCTTGATTGCGTAATAACTAGTAATAACATTACTGTACTTCAAGTTGAAGTAATCAGGTATTCTATTACACAGTTAGATTTAAGCCTAAAGTTTTATAACTCAGTATTATTTTTAAAATAAAAAAAAATTAAGGATTCTAAAATTTTGTTTTGACGAATTTTTTTCCATAATAATTATTCTTAAATTATTTTTAGCAAGTAATTTTAAAAAATGTATTTTACTTAAGTTCATTTCACTCTTCAAAATCACACAACTTCGAATATGAGAATTGTTTTAAATTTGTCTTTTGACTATTCTTCGAAAGAAGTTCCAATAAGGTAATTAATTAGCAAAATAATTGTTATTAGTCATATTCGTCCTATTTTCTTTTGCTTACTAAGTTAATTTTTTCAGTAACTTTTAAAATATGGTTTCAGGCCTGTAAATATTTTGGATTTGAGTCAAGAACACTTTCCAGGAATTCCTAAATGACTGACATTCTTAAAGCAAATAAACAAACATCTATATAAAAATTAGAGACTTAAATTATTTTTATTAGCAGCAAAAGCGGGCACCCTTTTAAGACTCCATGAGGCCCATCCATTACACGAAATTTTCATAAAGCCAAGCTTCATTTTAAGTGCTAAATCTATTATGATCTATCCTCCACCGAACCGAGCGCTGGAGATGGAAGGGCAAAGCTATTATTTTCTTTTATTTTAAAATTTGTCCAAAAATACGTAAGAATCAAGAACTACATTGTAACGACTTCGTTGTATAGTCAAATTACGATGTTGCATGATCAGAAAGATAATCCTGAGAGCACCCAAATTATGTAAGTTTGGATACAGCAAATTGAAATTTTTATACAATTCAACATTGTACACATTTCTCAATCTTGTTCAACTGACTTGCTATATAAATAGGGCTGTTCGGGCCTCATTTATAATATATTGAATGAACTATAATTTCTTAGTTTTGGGGGTTCAGATCAGACAACTACATAATACGCAGGTGCGGCCAAATTACTAGATGTAGCTTTGATGTCATATGTATTATAAGTAAAAATCTAATCAGTAGAGTGAATAGCCGCGGGGAACTGATGAAGGGATTTCTCTAATGGAAACCTACGCTCATTTATCAATTTTAATGATACTTGGTCGAAAGTGAAATTTCTCCTACGCAGTGAATTAGACTATAATTCATTATCTGACACAACCAATCAGACGGACAATGCAATGCCATAATATGCTTTTCCAAATGAAAGCTATATTGTGCACAGCTAATAAGAGGAAAACAGTAATGTAAGTCCAGATGTTATGAAGTTGAAGAAATGCCTGAATTTACTAAAGTCGGTACGGATGTTCTTATACTTCTTTTCACCAGTATTTCAATAAGATTGATTTGTATTTCCCCTGTCTTCGCCCATCTGTGTTTATTTATTTATTTGTTTGTATTCATATGAATAAAACGAAATTTTTAATCTCTGATCCCAGCCTTCAGTTTTTGTCATATTCCTCCCTGAGGTATACATAATTTGTATGCAACATTAAAAGTTGACAATTTTATAGTCGAATTTAGATTATTCTAATTCCTATTTTTATAAATTCTGAAGTAATACCAAATTCTCGAATTCCTTGGTTGACTGATGCCATAAAATCGAAACTCGCATTTCTATTTTTTTTCCTTAATCAACATAGAAGAATAAGTTTATTTCATTTACGAAAATGATATTAATATAAGCGCACACTTAAAATTTTCCTATAACATAGAAATATTTTAGAAAAATATTTTTTGCTTCTACGTAGATAATTTTTTTTTTAGTTTAAAGTAGTCCATACCACTTCATTTGATTTTTATTCTTGTCCACTTTTTTATACATTTTCCTGAAGGACCTCCAAAAGTTCATAAGGATTATAGGTTACAATAAGAAACATGACACAAAGCAAAAAAGATATATATTTAAAACTTTGTTTGAAATTTTAAGCTCCAACACATATTTGAGCTTAGTGATGAAATAAATTTTCTATCGTGCGCACTCTTGTAAAAAAAGGGCACTAGAAGACTCTATCGCCTTCAAGATAATAAAAACACCATTAATTTTCTCTCCAATGATCTTAATCTCTGGAAAATGATTAAGCTCAGTCCCTCCAATAGAAAAATCATTAGTACACTCTTGTCTGCATCATCGTTTAGATAAAGAACGCGAATACTATACTGTGATCAAAAGTTTCTGGACACCCTCCAAAGGAATGTTATGTTTCCTAATTTACATGTCTATGATGTCTTAGATAATATAAACAGTCGAGTCATATTAATGTGATAATTTGTAATATCCGGAATAATCACGGCTAGACGGACTGGGAGACACGCCATGAGGTGATGGAAAGTGTTCACAGGGATATTGAGCCATGCTGACTGCAGTTCAGTTGATAACTTTTGGAGGGTATACAGGGTTATAGGGAAAGTCGACCTAGATATTTAAGGACGTTATTATTTAAGTCGCTGCCGATAGATTTGGCCCTATAACCTACTATCCAAAAGTTAACCGTTTTTTAGATATGTGACTTTTAAATTAAAAGAAAAAAATATAATTTTTTGCTCTAATTTCAACTTTTTTTTTTAATTTCCAGACTCCAGGGTCCAATTTTTTGCTGTTTTTACGTAGGGGCTATGCCAGTTCATAAAAATAAATAATAAAACTTGAAACAACTTGCATGTAGATGTTTTCGCTAAGTGTTCCCAACTTTGAAGCACTTTAATTAAAAAAAGTTCTATGGAAGTTATCCTGCAAATTATTTTAATAATTTCTACGTCCTTTTAACTATCCAAAAAGGTATAATACTCTCAGTTAAGTAGGCAAATCATACTCAAAATGGCAGAGAAAGCGGTTCCAGACCGCAAAGAGTAAATGTTTATTTAAAAGTCACATATCTAGAAAACGATTAACTTTTGGATAGCAAGTTATAGGGTCAAATCTATCGGCAACGACCTAAATAATAACGTCCTTAAATATCTAGGTCGACTTTCCCTGTAACCCTGTATATAGGTGGAGTATCCATGGAGCGAATAGCTCGATCGAGACAGTCCCATAAATGCTCGATTGGGTTTAAATCCTGGAAATTTGGGGGTCAAGGAAGTACAGTAATGTCTACCTTGATCTCTTCTAAACATTCACGTGCAATTCCCGCTGTATGAGATGTCGCATTGTTGTAGTGCTGGAAGATGCCATCATACCCAGGAAAAATAATCCCCATGTATGGTTACATGTGGTCAGCGAGAATCGATACGTATTTAAATCGATTCATATTGCCTTCCACAATAATGAGTGCACCCAGAGAATTCCACGAAAACATTCGCCAGACAATAACGCTGCCTCCGCCAGCTTGTTGCCGTCCTCAAATGGTTGAAGCACTCAACATCGTAACACATGCTGATTAGTACACGCATGTGAGCACTGTTACGATTTTGAATTCGTAACTAGGAAACTACACGTTGAAATACGATCAAATTTTAACTGTATACACAGTTGTATGTACCCTATTACTCCTCCAAAATTCATTATCCTAAGCATTGCAGAACCTGAGTTATTAACTTGTTGATCTTAGTGGCGTCATTTTTTATTTCTGTTCATATCTCGGTTAGCGTTCAAATTCGGACCCATGTTCATAGGGACAAAATGCATCACTATACAAGGATCTATTATGTGTATCATTATCTACCATTTGATTTCGTCACCTTGTATAGCGAACTTTAAGAAATAAATACTCTCACTATTAGTATATTCTCAGTACCATAAGAAAAACTCAGAGGGTTGTTAGGGATCTATGGTAACAAGTTATAGAGGGCCAGAAACGGTGGAAAACCCCATTCGCCATCATCGAGTGTTCAATTTGGTAGCCATGAATCGCAGTTTCCACTGCAGGAGGCTGGAACGCAGAACACCCAAGATCAATTCGTAACTACTCCTGTTGAACCGCTTTCCAAAGACCCTCCACTGTTCGCGGTCGTCTCTTTCCGAGGGCCGGTTTAAATAGGCCAAAGCCACAAAACTCCATAGGTAATGCGTCCGGCGAATTGACGGGTATGTCGCTGAATGGAATGGAGCGGATTCCTGTATCTTCTTTACGCGGCGGTGTTTTCCTTGTCTTCGTGCAGCCATACCATGTTTATCTCTATACCCTAAAAATCGGGGAAGTCACGGGTAAATATGGGGGTTAGAAAGCTAGTCTGATATAGTACATAGTGTTGAATTTGGTCTTTGACTCAACTCTGTGCAAAGTTAACTTGCATTCACGGTACCATTTTCTGAAATCCTTAGAACACCTTGGGCGGTAAAAAAATGGTTCTGCTCTTGTTGCAGTCGCTTAAATAAACATACGCCTCATATAGTGTGACCACGTATTTCCAGTTTTCATCCGCCATGTATCGTTCATGCAGTTTACGGTCCGCCGCTCTTTAACATGGAGCGGCAACAACTTATGAACATGGCTCTTGTTTCACTTCTCCAGTTGTAAATCTCAGTTTTAAGTTGTGTTTACCGTGTACACAGAAGTTTGTTTACTATCGATTTTAATACCTGCCCTAACAATAGTCCACGTGATAGGTCACGTGAAATGAACGCGCGCGCTACGTTTAAATATGCTAATTGTTACTACAGATCCCTAACAACCCTCTGTATTTCTTAAGTCTGTTTACGTCAATGGCGTATATTAAAGATAGACTCCGAATCCTATTGTTAACAGCGGCAAAAAGTGAAGCAAATTGAGCCATGACAGTTCTGGGCAGGAGTGAGCCGTGGAGTAATTAGCTGTCTGGCTGCTTTGTTTATGAAAATTTTGGGCCTGAGGAATAATTAATTCAAAACCATTCCTCAAAGTTAAACTGCGTATAACTGTACAAACAGACAAGAAAAAGGATCAGAAATCATTTTCCACAAAAATAAATCAAAAATACGTAACTAAAATGAAAATACGTAACTGAAAGACAATCGAAACGAAATTGAAATTGAAACCGTGATCGAAAAATTGTTTATAAAATATAATAAAATACTTCAAATACAAAGTAAACGAAAAGATAAACTTATCACTCCGTGATCGGCGTGTGAAAGAATTATTATTCAGCTACTCTTGTGTTTAGCATGTGTTTTGCATCATCTTCACTCACTTTCGACCATGACAGTTCTGGGCATGGAGCTTCCCAATTTGCTTCAAGTTACAACAATGGGATTCGGAGTCTATCTTTAATATACGTCATTGGTTTACATCCACCCTTAGTTCTACATGATACTTTATATGCAAAAATTCCAGACTTACCTGAATTAGTCTTCAAGTGACCGCCAGATTCCTTTGCTGCCATTTTCACTTTTACTATCGAGCGGTTTCTATTTGCAATGAATGTGGTGGCATTAATTGTAATTTAAAATTCTTATTTGGTTTATATAATTGTATTAATAGTCTCGCTAAACATCTACAGTAAACTTGACCACGTGAATAAGGAGCACTAATCGTTTGCTTTAGATGGCATGGCAAATATTCGTTTTCTAAATGGCTAATAATTAACACAGTATTTTCAATAACAACAAGCATAGCAACATTTTAAACTAAATCCAACAGTAAAGTTTATCCATTCCTTACAGCACTGTTCGTTATATGCACAAATGATTACAAGATGGCAAATGCTGGATGTTTCACAACGATTCCAAAACAAAGACCCAGAGCAAGCATTGGAAGCACACTAGTATAGTGGCTAGAAGAATAGTGTGGCAACGGCTACTACTCGCAATGCTGCTACGTGGTTGATTCCCGATTTGATGATAGTAGCGGTGGCGCTGCAATCGACATAGATGCGAGTTACCCGGGAGATGAGATGGAAATCTTAGGATGATGGAGGGTTTTTTAGCTATATTTCGGGCGACTTAAGTTTATTTATAAAAATTTTGTGTGTTTCAGGTAATTGTCTTCCACAGAACTTGAGAATACTCTTTAACGTTAAAATAAATGAAAAATATCTGCTGTTAAAAATAAGTTGAATTATAAGATCAGAGATTGATGAAGGTATCCATCCTTAATAAGATAAAACATGGAATATGAGCCCTTCCGAGCTAGAGAAATTACATTTTGAGTAATTAATCATTAAACATAGATCTGCTAAATTAAGTCTAATAAAATATCAACATAAAATCTAATAATAATATAATGCTGTACACAGCTGGCTACCGTACAAATGATAAAAAAAAGAATTTTCATAGATGTTTCAGGAGAAAAAATTCAAGAGATGAGGCGTTCGCCCCTGTAACTCGGAAGTTCTCATATGTGGAATGCACAATATTGAAAAATATATAGATATACAAAAAGAATATCTTTTTTCATATAAAATTCATTTATCATATGAATAACAACCAAATTACTTTTTTATGTGATGATAAAATATTAAATATCAGATATTTTAGGTTAATAGTTTAAAAAAAAAATTCTTATTATTTTTAAATAAAGGAAGATATACCGGGTGTTTCAAAATTATGTACAATAAATTTAGTGACATATTCTTCAGGTCAAAAGAAGATGAAAATGTTCTATAGCACTTTGTCTGGAAACGAATTGTTTGCGAGTAATCCAATATCATACAGTAGGGAAGCACGGTAGTTAGCGGACGATATTTTAGCAGTTCCAGCGTTTCGACCCAACACTAGGTTGAGTGGTTTGTTCCATTTAAACCTATTTTAGGGTTGTTCCATTAGTTGTGTACGGTTGTTTCCATTACTGTACATCCACTAGGAATATCAATTTCAGAACGTTTGCGTGCTTTGACATACGCATTACGATTTACGTAAAAAAAAAGTCATGTACACGTATTCCAGTGCAGAATACACTGACATGCACCTGATGTATGGTCTCGCGGACGGAAATGCTGTCGAAGCAAGAAGACTCTACCAAGAACGCTTTCCGAATACTGTAGACGTTTGCCAAATAACCGAACATTTGTATCTGTCGACAGACATTTGAGGGAGCGTGGTTCCTTTGGCCGTCAAACAGGACAAGGGCGGCTTGTAGCACATTCTCCGGATGAGGAGGATGTGATAATTGACATCATACATGATGAACCACAGACAAGCACCCGTCGTATTTCTTCCATGGTACACATTCCGCACTCATCTGTTTGGCGCATTCTTCACCGTCCATACCACCTGCAACTGGTTCAGGCACTGAACCCAACGGACTATCCACACCGACAACGATTTTGCCAATGGATACAACGTCGTCATGCTGCAGACCCTAGTTGTCTCAGCCAGATACTTTTCACGTACGAAGCAACCTTCACCCGGACAGGAATCGTAAATTCTCACAACCAGCATCATTGGGCAGATGCTAATCCGCATGTTACCAGAGCTCGAGCGCATCAAGAGCGTTTCTCCGTGAACATTTGGTGTGGAATTGTCGGAAATAACTTAATTGGCCCTTATGTGTTGCCGCCACGATTGACTGGGCGAACGTATCTTTTGTTTCTGCAGAATGCATTGCCAGAATTACTGGAAGATGTTCCTCTTTTGATAAGATCTAACATGTGGTTCATGCATGATGGCGCTCCAGCACATTTCAGCCATGTTGTGCGAGCACACCTTAATGCTGCATGCACGAATCGGTGGATAGGTCGAGGTGGACCGGTAGCCTGGCCTGCAAGATCACCCGACCTTAATCCCTTGGACTTTTTTCTGTGGGGTCATGTGAAAACGATCGTCTACAGCACACAAGTTCCTAACATTATGGATCTGCGACAACGAATTGAAAATGCATGCCAAACCGTTTGTAATGCTGGCGACGAACTCTTCCATGACATCAGACGGTCGCTCATGCAACGAGCTGGTGGCGGGCACTTTGAACAATTCCTGTAATTTGGAGCCACGGGTTTAGTTGGCTGTATCGCGAAAATAAATCGTTTCCAGACAAAGTGCTATAGAACAGTTTCGTCTTCTTTTGACCTGAAGAATATGTCACTAAATTTATTGTACATAATTTTGAAACACCCTGTATAATAAATTTGTATTTAAAGCTGATTTGATTGAATTTCGTTATTTAAAAATTAGGACTTTATAAAAAATATTCTGAATTTCTTAGATTTTACATAAGAAAAAAATAAGTGAGAAAAATAGACAGAAAAGTGGTTCTTGAAATTTTAGAATGCAACAATAAGAAGGGAAGGGCTGCTATTTTATTGCAAAACTAAAATCAGATGAAGAAATCAAAAAACTTATCTAAAGAAAATAACTCAGTGTGAAACGGTCGTGTATTTCACTATATGATAACTGAAAAAGAATAAAATCATTTGAAATTAAAAAATACTGCAAAATCATCTCTAAATTAAAAACAAAAAGGGGGGAAGGTCGAAATATTATTAAAATGGTATATTATTTAATGTTCTGGAATGAAAATGAAATAATAAATCAAATTTATAAATTTTACGAAGAAATTAATGGAGCCTTATTGATGTAAAGCTCTGGATGTTTAGCTACTATGTTGATGTAGCTGCCATCTGGCGGCGTCATCATTCGAGGAATCAGATTTGAACGCTCGCTGCCACACTATTCTTCTAGCCACTATAACACTAGTTCCTCGTCTCTGAAGGAAAACCGCACTCTCGTGTGTATTTTAGAAAAATAACTTGCTCTGGTGGAGAGTAGTGGAGAGTATCGAGAAACTCTCAATAGACAATGATAGCAGTTAAAACTTTCAGACACCTCTTTTAATATTGTGCAAACTCGAACTATTTAATTAAACATGGAAGAGTCATAAAGTAATCTTAAAATTACAATAAAAAATATATGATTAGAATTTGACTTTATACGGAGTTAAAGTGATAACGACTAAACAAAAACAAAATTGAAAATCCGTCCTTAAAAAAAACAATTTCTATTATCGTAAAAGAGAAAAGATTTCATTAAGATTTCATTTCGATTTCTGCAGTTCCCTGAAACTTTTATGACGAGAAATTGCCATCTGTCGTGTATGAATTTTTATTGCTTGCATTATAGTTCGTTTTATTAAGGCAAATATCATCTTCTGTTTCCCTTCTTGATTTCATCTCTATATTTTAATCACATTTCGCCGGATTTTTTTTCTTTCACACACACGTCGTTGTAATCTTTTCGTCCGGCCTCTTTGTGCCTCGACGCGACCCTTCTCGGCAATCGTCGTTCCGGTAATGAGAGAAAAAGAGATCGAAAGCGGAATTTTCCTTTTTCCCTCCCACAAAACAGCAGCGTCCACTTCACCGTTCAAACTAATGTTTCCGTCCTCTGCCATTTGCAGGAAATGAAAGCTACACTTCAACTAAGACCATGTAAACCGTTTGGCCACTTTATTACAGTTTAGTAGCGAAGTCCCCTATTCAAGTCTCTCTGACATTTATTCCTTGTTTTCGGAAAACTGAAGCGGTAAACATGGAGCTTAGCTTAACTTACTGGAGTGAGTAGGATTCCTTTAGGAATACTCTGAAATCGATAACAGTAATCCTAATGTATTTCACGTTTTTTTTCTTCTATTTAAAATTCGAGACTTTACGTACTAACATGTATTGAATAAACATTTAAAGCAGTACATGAATTTCCATACGAAATAAAAACTTATTGGCAACATAAAATAATTTTGTTATATGGAAAATTGATTGAAGATGTTGATAAAAGCGTTGCGCATTAGCAGAGTGCAAAAGGATATTGCAATTTCAACAACTTTTTATTTCTTGGATGAAACAACTCTCCAAGCATTTATTGCTTCACTCCTGTAAGAGAAACTCCATGCAGTGTATTTATTTGGACTCTTCTGTATGTAGAGGAGACCGAAAGGAATTTTGGAAACTGTGTGTGATCAGTTTCCTAAGAATTTTTTAATCTCATTATACCTGAGGCTGATAAGGATTTAATAAATGTGGAGAAACTTATGGCGTTATTTTTTGCTTTGCTGTAAGAGAAGCTTTTCCCGAGTGCAGGTATACAAAACGTTGATTACGATCTTTATTAACGATTTATTGCCTGAATGCTGCAGGTCACGTGCACGTGCGTGTGAAAGAAAGAAGATGAAATGATGCTATTATATCAGCTTTTTTTTTTTTTTTTTTTTTTTGTTTCATTCGAAAGCAGCATTGTCCTGTAAAAATGTCTCCTATAATTAGCGCATGCAAAACACGAAATTTCTCTATTTCGTAGAAACGCATATAGGCACTACTGAATGGAAAAAGGAAATCTCGGGAAGGGTTAATTCTAACTGGCTGGACACAACAGGTCAAGCAACTTATCCAGTGTGAATATCCAGCAACCCAAAGAAGGATCGCAAACATTGTAGAAACTTCACAAGCTACCGTGAATAAAAAATAAACAAAGAATTGGAACTTGAAAAGCGTCACAAGAATCGTGTTCATAAGCTGCTGCCACCACACGTCGCAGAAAGGAAGAGGAACTTTCGGAGGCTCTATAAGGGTTATCTCGCAGCAGAACGATGGAAATACGTTGTCCTTTGGTCTACCTCAACGACTGCAACAAGGCCCGTGCGATTTTCTACTGTCCAGGTGGAGAGAAGTCATATCAAAAGTAGTCCAAGAATGTAAGGAAAGTTTTTCAAGAGGATTTATGGTGATTGCAGGATTCTCGTACAACGGCAAGCTCATGATCAGAAAAATGGACAGGAAAGCTAAGGTTAACTCCCTTTACTATTAGCAGAATATTCTATTCAGTTTTCTACGAAGAAATTCCCGCATTGTATGGAGATGATATCAGCAAAGTTTGGCTCATCAAGACGTCTAAGTCGACCATTCAAATTATCTTGGATTTGGAAAATGAAACTGGAATTCACGTTATACCCTTTCATGATATCTCTGTGAAGTTATCAGATACATTCTCGATGTATTTCTGTGGATTTGGATTATTTAAACGAGCTCTTGCTCGACGCCGTCCAACAATCATTGAGGTTCTCTGGAAAGCCTGCAAACAGGAATGGAACAATATCAGCTTCGCCTTTCTGCAGACATCTCTTCTCCAGTGAAAGATACGCCGCAGGGAGAGAGTCCACACCAGAATCACGAAATAAAACACGATCGTTGGTAGAGAAAGGGGTTTTCTTCGTAAAATATCTCCTCCAAATCATTAGCACAGATCGCAGTCAACTTTCTGTAATAGTTTTGTCTCTGTTGTCATGTAATTGGCTGTGCTCAAGCTGGAGGAAAAAAATATAAGATATTAATAGAACCTCTACAATAGAAGCAAAAACAACAGTCTCCGTGTCTTTTATTTTTTGTGACAGTCTGAAATTTTAAAGTCTACTTTTAATATTTTGAATATATAAGATGTTAGGAACATCGATGGCAGTCTTGAAAGAGGTGATGGAGAGGTCAAAAGAAGCAAATTAGATAGTGTATGGCTTTTGCAACGTGTAATAACTGTTAAAATATCGGCGCTAAACTTGTGCTGAAAAGATGCTGGCATCTTCACATGGGATTATTGTCTGCATCGGTCCACTAATGCAGGGATTTGAAAGCTGTAACACCCTCTTGGGAAAGTTTTGACCTATCAGTCTGAAGGATGCTTCGCAGAAAAAAAAAACTTTCTTCCATATTCAGTAAGAGGCTCTAAAACGCTAATCAGCGCATCGCACGTGTTTGAAACATCTAGGTTTCGCTGATTTTCCGATGATAATGGGTTTCAATTTTTCAGTTCCAGATGCAGTCCTTGAACGGAAAGGCAATGTAATGAGCGTTTGCCTTCGGCGTGCATGACCGACCAAAATGGACTATCAAGCTTTTCTGACACTTGTAATCAGATTGGCAGCAAAAAGCTTCTAAAAATGCTTCATCTACCTTGATAGCATAATGTTGCTCAGATGAAGATTACTTGTTATGCTGATGAAGATTTCTGTGTGGCGACGAAATGTAGTGCTAATACTCATCGGTCGGAAATTCTTTTATTCGGATCATTACAGGAGATGCTCTACGCACAAATGTTGAGCATTCCCATTAAATCTTCCAAAAGGAATTCTTTATCGGAGAATGTAATTATAATGTTGAGAAAAAAAAGTTCAACAACAATCCGTATCCACTGAGAGAGTTGCTACGTGGAACTGCGACTTAACTAGGAGGAACATATTCAAACATGCGCAAAAAACGTCTATATTTCAATAACCATTTCACTTTTCAGAAGAGCATATGCTATTTTATTTGCTGCTTTCGAGCTCCCTGATCACCTCTTTCAAGAATGGCATCGATATTCCTAACACCTTATATAAAAAACTCTATTTTTGTTTTTGTGACGAATTTCTAGAACATCTGTGGAAATTTTTTACTTGAGAATTGTTTTGTATCAAAGGATTTAAAACCTGATTCGCTTGCTGCATGTATTAGGTTAGAACAAAAATTATGCCCTTTTTTAACATGTTTATTCAATTCAAAAACTGAACAGACCTTTCGTTTCAACCTAATCGTGTCCTCAGATTGGAGGAGTAATATTATTTTAACACCTGGCTTAAACTATGCCTCAGTACTTCTGTCAATAATAATATTTAGTTATTGGTTCCTTTTCACTGTGTTTACCAGGGATACCGGGACTTCGAAGCTCCGTACTTCATGGGCCGATTAACGTAAACGGAAAGGGGATATATCAGAGAACAGAATAAATATCTCAAGTTTTTACCTAATTTACAAATGTTCAAAATGTTCTCTTCTGGTGACTCGACCAACATAAACAGCTCTTATTACATACGTTCCAAACTGCATTTGTGATTTTCTGACGAAGCTCTGGTTAGTTTCTTGGTAAAGGGACCACGTAAAACTTATCTTTAACATAACCTCAAAGAAAAAAGTCCCTTGGAGTGAGGTCAGGTAATCAGGAGGCCAGATACAGTCCTGGTCGGAATTATAAACTCACCGAGCATTTGCATATAATCGACATGGAAAGTGATTAATTTGAATGTATAGTGTAAGAAACCTATTAAGAAGGATAAAACATTCAAAAACAAACTGAAGTCGCTTAAATAAAAATGTAGTAATTTAAATAAACAATTTCAATATGAAAAGTTCCGTACGTTCCCCTGGTCAGTTTTCAGTAAAACCACTGCTTCGGACGAAAGAAAGACAAAGGAAGGCACAAAAGATAAACTGTTCACTATACTGTATTGCTAATAGTATCCCGTAATAGAAACATGCCACGAGGTGCAGAACTATCACCAGAGGAAATAAATACCATTTGGTTCCTCAAAAGAGAAGGGATGTCCCAGAAAGCAATTGCACGGAAGATGAATCGCTTTCAATGTGCAATTAAGAATGTACTACGTCGAGGAGGACCCGGTAGAATGGTGTTAAAGCAAAGTAGACGGAAACGAAAACTCAGAGAACGCAGCATCCGACGCATTAAGAAACTCGCAATATCTGAGAAAATGTCCTGCAATCAAATCAGATAACAGCTAACTGAAACTCTATCAAGATTCACAGTGTCTCGTGTTTTGCAAGCGGATTACAACATTCAATACGGAAAACTCAAGCGAAAACCACCATTAACGCAAGCTCACAAAGCTAAGCGGTTACAATTCGCAATGCAACATCAGTTGCGGAACAGTCAGTGGCATGCGGTTATTTTTTCAGATGAAAAAATTTTTTAATTTGGACAAGTCAGATGGTTAACAATGCTATTGGCATTCCCTACACCGAAATTCAGAAGTGAAAATGAGGCGACAAATGAAAGTAAATTTGGCCCGTTCATCGTGATGGATCCGTGATGGTTTGGGGTGGTTTTTCTGCTCTGGGAAAGACGGACATCGTAAATGCGTGTGGTAGACAAAACTCGCAGAAATATGTTGAACTCTTGAAGAATCAGTTAGGTAAATTTGTACGGTTAGATTTTGGGAGGAAAGGTTTTATTTTCGAGCAGGATAATGCCTCTATTCACACGTCAAAGACAACAATGGGATGGTTTTGCCAAACAGGAGAACTGGTTCGACGTGTCTATGCACATGGGCGGCAATACACCTACGTTGATGACTTGTGGAAATCAATTGGAAATGAAATAGATGATTGTTATTTGTTAAACCTGATTTAACTCCTTACCACAACGAATGTTTGATGTTATTTACAATCACGGAGGAAGTACCTCGTACTAAGGATAAGTTTCCTTGGATTTCTTACATCACTATTTGACTATGAGTTTATAGTTTTGACCGGCGGACAGTAAGGAACTGTTCATTCCTGAAGTGTTTATTAAACTTAATAGAATACAGTTTTTCACGTTGTTTTTCTGTACCTTATTATATACAGGCTTCTTACACTATAACATGCAAGTGCTCGGTGAGTTTATAATTCTGACCAGGACTGTAAGAAGAGCTTAGTCCTCGTCAGACTTACGCCCAACGCTGAGGTAACTACGCCACGATATGTACCACAAACAAAACTCATAAGTTTCTCACACCTGCTAGTACGCTGTTATCTTTAGTACATGACTTTATTACTGCATGGCTAGACTTCGAAATTCCGGAGGGACTTATGCAACACTCTGTACTGTTTACTTATGCTGCTCGACTGTGATGCAAAGATGCCCTGTGATTATTAAATCTTTCACTATTAAAATCAATTTAACAGGTGATATTAGAGACCTGTTATTTGTTAAGTAGCGGAATAATGGAGCTACATATTGGTTTTACAATGTCCGTCTGTCCGTCCGTACGTCTTTCCCCTTCATAATTTCCGCATTTTTTCGAGTTTGAAGGTAGAAATTCGGAATGTAGCTTATTATGGGGGTTGTGCACCTTCACTATTTAGTTTGGTTTTTGATTAGCCTACTGGGAGCGGAGTTTCGAGGGTGAGAATTAGAGGGGACCAAAAGGTCTACGTGTATTTAGGTATGTAAAGGAGAGAAATTCGATATACAGATTCCTCTAAGCAAGATCTACATTACTATGAAATTTGGGCGAAACTGTCCCAATGGGATCGGAGTTGTGGGGATGGCAGTCCACTTGGTTTTTAGAACTATGGCAACATATGGCATGTGATATATCATTCGATCGGAATTGGTGGGAAAAGAAAGAAGATAGAGCTCTTTTACATTTTCTAAATACTGTGTTCGAGAAAAATCAATTTTTTGATTAAAATTTGGGCGGGATTAAAAAGTGCAGATAAAAGGGTAAAAATAGATAATCTCAAAGCTTCCGCTACTTTTCTATACCATAATCGGGAGGATTAATTTCTTGTTAATACGTGAGGCTGTCCATTATCAAAGATTATATACTGGAATTGTTAAAGCTATCCAAAAATAGTTTAGAAATTAAATTTCGATATGACATAAATAACAATTGAGAAGCTATATTCTAAAGATTTATTATCTGGAAAAGAAATACAGGGTGTTTACAAAAGAACTTCACACTTTTAAAAATTTATTACATCAAAGCTGTTCAGAATATAGACACACCACATACGGATTCTTAAAGAAACACTCTTGAAGTTTATTGTGAAACAGTTAAAGATGTTCAATATGCCCCCCTGTAGTCGAATTCGTCCCAAATCCGCATTAACATGTCTCCATCAATCCCACGTATCGCTACCGTAATGCGTTCTTTCAGTTCGTCTAGGTCATGGGGAAGGGGTAGGGTGAAGACCTTGTCCTTTACTCACCCCCATAAAAAGAAATCACAGCGGTGGATTGGTCGAGCAAACAATAACCTGGAACTTGCAAAGTGGCCACCGCGGAGTCTCGACCTCACACCTTGTGATTTCTATTTATAGGACAAGGTCTTTACCCTACCTCTTCCACGTGACCTAGACGAGCTGAAAGAACGCATTACGGTAGCGATACGTGGGATTGATGGAGATATGTTAATGCGGGTTTGGGACGAATTCGACTACAGGGGGGCATATTGAACATGTTTAACTGTGTCACAACAAACTTCAAGAGTTTTTCTTTAAGAATCCGTATGTGGTGTGTCTATATTCTGAACAGCTTTGATGTAATAAATTTTTAAAAGTGTGAAGTTCTTTTGTAAACACCCTGTATTTCTTTTCCAGATAATAAATCTTTAGAATATAGCTTCTCAATTGTTATTTATGTCATATCGAAATTTAATTTCTAAACTATTTTTGGATAGCTTTAACAATTCCAGTATATAATCTTTGATAATGGACAGCCTCACGTATTAACAAGAAATTAATCCTCCCGATTATGGTATAGAAAAGTAGCGGAAGCTTTGAGATTATCTATTTTTACCCTTTTATCTGCACTTTTTAATCCCGCCCAAATTTTAATCAAAAAATTGATTTTTCTCGAACACAGTATTTAGAAAATGTAAAAGAGCTCTATCTTCTTTCTTTTCCCACCAATTCCGATCGAATGATATATCACATGCCATATGTTGCCATAGTTCTAAAAACCAAGTGGACTGCCATATATTCTGAATAGCTTTGATGTAATAAATTTTTAAAAGTGTGGAGTTCTTTTATAATCACCCTGTATTTCTATTTTAATTAAATATTTAAATTAGCTTTCTTAAAAAATGGCATAAAGGAGTTGAGGATCTTAGCCTTTGTAATTCTTATCCAATTATTTGCACATGTGGAGCGCAAAAGCAATCGTGAAAGCAATGGGAGCACTCTCGAATATACTTAACACATTCTCATGGGTGCTTTTGGGCTTTCCTTGCTCCTGCTGACTGGCCTAATGATAAAATACTCCATCATTATCTCAGCTTTCATCCCATTTTTAGCTCCACTCTTGAATTAAGTTAGCTTTGCATTTACGCTGTGGAAAACCTGGCAAATGGCAAATTTTACTTAAAAACAGGATCAGGTTTCAACTAAGCAGGATCAGGTTTCAAATTGTTCTTATATTGATTTGTTTTTTCAACTGCCATTCTGTCTACACAAATTTTTCTGGCTCTTGTTATCTTTTAAACAAGAATTAAAGATCAACGTTTATTCTCTGAAGGAAATTAATCTTCTCTCTCTCTCTTTACAAGCGCTATAGAGTTAATAATTTATCAAAACTGACGACAAGTAATATTAAACTGACATTTTTGTTTCGTTAGAGAAATCACTCAAAAATTGACTGATAAATTGCGTTGTTCTTAAGGAAATTTTTCGCATGTCAGATTAATCAATTAGAGTAAATGAACCTCTTAAATCTAAAACACTATAAGAATATTTGAAAAAGATAAACCCATCAGGCGCGCAGTCAGGATTTTCTCTCTAGGGGGAGCCGAAGCCTTGGGTTGGTGGAGCTGAACTCTATTGGGGGAAAATGAAGTTTATAGGAGTAAGAATTATGGTGGAAAAATTTCATTATCTTGAAGGGAGGGAGGCGATTAAGGCGCATGTGTGCTCCTGATAAATAGTGACAGTACAGCAATGCCAACGTTAATTTTTATACTATAGCTATTTCGCTAGGGTACCAGAGGACCTAAAATTCCACAGAAGAAAGCGGTTGTGAGAATTCTCCATTCTTCTTTCATTTGCGAAAGGTATTCACCATTAGACGTCTCCCCGTGATTCTGAGACATATCATCCTAGAAGTAACCAATAATATTGAATGATTAATGATAGTCACAGGGACATAGCCAAGGGGGAGGGGCTAAGGGAATGCACCCCTTCCCCCGTCTCAGGGGTCGAACATTGCAATTACCCGTTTTCTTTTTATGTTGTTAATATTTCTGGTAATAGTCCTTTTTAGAGTCAAGTGGCTATCACCGAGCAAATAGAAAGGGATGATGAAATATTGGTTTTAATAATTCTGGTAATAGTCCATTTCAGAGCCAAGTGGGTACGACCAAATCTTGTTGGGAACGCGATATTTTATCTAAGAGTTTCCTAGGGGTGGTATCCGAAAGAGGCTGCCTATTTTTCTGAAATACCCCCCCCCCCCCCTCCACCCAAAGGAATTTCTGGTTACGATACTGATAGCCATCTCAGAGGAAAACGAGCGAGTTATGTGATGATATCTCAGGATGCTGCATGCAAGAAATGATCTCTCAGACGGATATCATTCTTCACGACTTTGAAACCTTCTGTGACTTCGATCATCAACCAGACTTTATCGCTCCGCGTGTGGCTTCTAGCTGCATGTTTTCCCCAATTTACATCAATCGCTGTATCCCTGATACATAAATATCGAAGAAGAGTGGCCGTTTAAGACATGTTTAAACCCTGATCTTTGAACAACCACAATCATTCCTTATTTGAAGTCACTCAAATCATCTCGGTCGACTTGTATGCTATTATACATGTAATACAAACTGAGTTTAGAACTTCATTCACCTAGAATGTGTACTGAGGGTGGGAAGGAATGAAGATGAACGATTTTGAAACGGTTTTTGGTAGGAGTGCCTTACTATTTTAAGTTGGCTAATATGCAGATTTTTATACACATGCTTCTTGTGAACCGTTCTGAAAGTTAGATTGTTGAAAAGGAAAAATACCTTTTCCAAAATTAGATCCCATAATAAAAGGTTCAGCAGCTCTTACTCGTACAAATGAAATGGTCAGCTTCACAAATAATTCATCAATTAAAACGTTCAAATTAGACGTTGAGCACGGAAACAATATCCAAGCTTAGAAAAGAAGCTAAAGAAACCACTATAACCACGGTACCAGCAGTGAAGAAAAGACGCAAAGCTGGACGTAATATTCGGGTGAGTGCTTGTAAGTTAAAACGCCTCAGAAACATGCTAAAATCTGCAAGCCCACCGAGCCAAAAAGTATGGCCAGACTGCTGAATCTTCCTAGGTCAACAATGAAATATCATATTTAGAATCTAATCAATTTGGTAATGAGAAAATAAAAATCAAGTTCAATGGTATCTCAACAGCCAAACTTGAGAATGGTCATTGCCATTGTACAGATATCTTCTGAAAAATTTGAAAAACATTTACCAGCGACGAGGCATAATTCTATTTAACGGGCTGCAGGGGACAGAGAAGAGTTTTTCACAGTTCACGTGGGAAACCAAAGCCCCGAACAGCTATCAACAAAAAACCGTTACATTGCAAACCATCATGATGTGGAGAGAGATTTCGTATGATGACAAAATGCGTTTGCGAATTATCAAGCCTGGAGATAAGATAAACACACATTATTATATCAACAAAGTTATCAAATCGTTTTTCGACATCGGTGCTCGAAAGTTATATCCGAAGGCGATCGCATTCTCCATCAAGATTTGACTTCTTTGAATAAAGAAAAGTGAAGTACGGTACATTCATATCGACAAATGAATGCGCCAATCTCCAGACGCAGTCTCCATGGACTATTTTGTTTTGGGTTACCTAAAACATAAACTGTGGGGCCGCAAAATGGCAAGTCTAAATGGGCTCTTTTCGATGAGTAGAATAAAATGATTAAGTTAAGAATAAAATAAAACTCTTTTTCCACAACGAAAAAAGAGTTGTGGAAAAAGAGTTTTATTTTATTCTTAACTTAATCATCTGCATTATCCACATAAGATTTCTAGACAAATTAGAATAAAATGCTTCGGGAACTTATTAATGAAGCTCTGTATTCGTGGAAAAAAGTTGTCGGCAAATCTACAGAATCCGCCAAAAAATATATACACTCTTTGTCAGACTGTATTGGGATAATGTCACATGCGCTTTATGGAGCTTTTGAAGCAGTCTTCTACCAACTGGACAGGGCTCCATCACACTAGTGTTGTGCCGATACCAATACCAAAAAGTATCGATACTTGCCGGTATCGAGTACTCAAGTATCGTATATTATAATATGGCTCAAGTATTGATAGTATCGATATTTTGCACGTCGATACTCGATACTGAAAAACCTATGAGTCACCTAATGAAGATGATCGATTTTCAGCGTTAATTCAGAATCTGTTGAATATATTAACGCTTTTATTCCAGTGGCTGCCTACTGATTGGGTAAGTATCTTTCGAAGCGTTTGTTTTTATTTCTCGTAACGAGGTCGAGCTATCGAGCTCACGCCTCGCTCTATGGGCGCACGGGAAATAAAAAAAAAAAAAAGCTAATGACTCGGACATGTGATGATAGTCTCCTAGTAATAGTAATTAGGTCTAATAGTAATGAGTGATGTTAGCCTCCACGTGCTCCAATATCGGTTCGGCGTCCTCTCAAAAATGCATTTTACCATATAAATAAATACGCATTTTTCTCAATACTATCGATACTTTCTCATTGAATACTCGATATTGGTATCGAGAATTTTATTAAAGTACTCGATACCGGAAGTATCGATGCTTTATTGGTATCGCACATCACTACTACCACCTAGCCGTACGAGCTTTCCTGGATGACAATCTGCAGGGACATTGGATTGGACGAAGAGGGCCCATCGAGTTCCCTCCACGGTCGCCAGATCTAACACCTATGGACTTTTTCTTATGGAGAACTTTGAAAGATAAAGTCTATCAATGTAAACCGCGCACGCTGGAAGTCCTTCGACAGGAGATTACAGCGGCATGTGCAGCGATCTCCATTGAAACAGTGTCCGAGTAGCTGCGGCGATCGCTCGTCGTTCCGTTAAGTGTCTGGCTAACATTTTGAATATCTCAAGTAACCATGTACTCAACTGAAGACAGTATTACATGTGTGATCAGTATTTAAATGTAAAACAAACACATAAGAAATAGTTTTTGTTCCTTAAAGTGTGTATACATTTTTGGCGGATTATGTATAGAGTAACGAGGGAAAACAAATTAAGTAGTGTTACTACTGTCTTGTGCCAATAAATTACAATAAATCTTTCATCTTCATTCCTGCCCATCGTCTGTACAGTGTGGCGCACAAAACGTCATACACCAAAAGTGTTTACCGTAAAACCTTGAATAAAGGCCGGGTATTCAAATACACGCCGGTCTCGAATAAAAGCCGGGTAGGGTGTTAAAAATAGATTAAACGCCGGGTCTCAAATAAACGCCAAGTCTGGTTGTTTTTCGGGTTATTCGTATAAATTTCGGCGTTTTTACAACGCTTGATAACTTTCGCCGTTTGGGTCATGTTTGGTGGATGAAATCTTGTGATCAATATTTCAACCCTTCCACTAGTCCGATCTTGCTGAAATTTTGTACACATATGTAAAGTCGGTGACAATGCATGAATCTAAAAAAAGTTTGCAAAAAATCCAAAAGGGGGCGGGAATTAATATGAAATAGAATGTTTGTTTGTTTGCTCAAGAGACGGCGTTATGTGTACCTAATTTTGACCAAGGTCGCTCTATTAGAGGTCATGACAAGGCCGCCATTTTGCTTCGATCTCAAGAAATCTAACAAGAAATTTGCTTCGAACTCAAGAAATTTGCTATTTAAAAATATAAATTCGTTTAAAATGACAAATTGCTCGGCTATAAATCGTTCTGATAGCACAGATATTAGTTTTCGATTGTTTAGTTTGATAGATCGATCCGCCATTTTGCTTCGAACTAATGCATGATACCTTGTCATGACCTATATTAGAACGGCCTTGATTTTAACATAAACGTTTTTTGAAATTTTTTTTTCATCACTTGTATATTCCCATTTCTTGGGAATAACCCTTATCGCCGGGTCTTAAATAAACGCCGAGTATCGATTAATAGCCGGGGGCGGGGGGGGGGGGGGGTCAGGACCATTGAGACAAATAGACGACCGGGCCTGTATTCAAGGTTTTACGGTATAAAAGTTTTAATCAATGTATCGAATATGCCATAACAGTTGGCATTATAATAACTGGAATTTGCATGGTTACCAGCATTGAGAGGATACACTGATATCAACCTTATTGACGAATTGGCGTTTGTGGTCACTTTACGACATAATTCTTCCGTCAAGCTAAGTAGGGGGGATGTCATAGAATAGCTATTCGCAGCTTGAATTTTATGGTATTATTTTCAGGGCGATGTGGCTTCCATACAGCCTTGGTATTAATCCATGCATCTTCTTGTGGAAACATATGAGGGAAAGAGTGAAGAGGGAAAGAGAGAATAATAGATAAAATAAAGTGGAAACTAACGAATAGAAGACAGGAAGCAACATTGTCCACGAAAGAGATTTATTCAGCATAGTGTAAATGTACATTTCGACCACTAAGTAGTCATTTTTCAGTATGCGTAGTTATCCAATTTTAACGAAGGTATATATAATTTTAAAGGGACCAACCAGGAGTTAGTCTTATTCTCCATTGTCGGATTGGTCCTAGAAAGAATGGTCAACCATGAACCGACAAGAAGTCTGTTTCCTGATTGGTCTTACAAACAAAATCAAGTTAGTGAAACTAAGGAAATACTACAATAAAGAGAATAATAAAGACAACCCAAGGCTTGAGCGGCTACTGGGTGCGTCGGCAGGTGGCGGATAGCCGAATATCCTAGGTTGTTTACAACTTAGGACATCCCCGAATATTCAATAAGGGGGCGTAAACGAACTCCTGAACCCAAGGTGTTATGCAATCCGTGCTGAAGGGTGGATGACACTTCGGTTAGAGTGTCTTTAACGGAGCCTCCTGTCTACCTGGCGACACTAAGGTGTAATTAGCCTTATTCCAGTATGCAAGCACTCCCGGGATGGACCGTCAATCCTGCATTTATTACTCCAGTTTATGGACAGTAATATATCCCCCATCTCATCTGGTAACCCCGCGGGGCACCAGAAACTAACAGTTGATATTGACATGGCAGAAATGCCGTCTATTATATCAACTGAATCCAATCAGCCGGCTGCTTCTGAATCTGAGGCGCCGCGTTCTTTACAGAGTGCGGTCTCTGGCGAGGATAGTAGCATGATTGGTAAACAGACTCCTCCTGGATCGGCTAAACGCCGTAAATTCAGGAAGAAAACAGTGAAAGGCACCAAGGTTGGAAAATCTAGGGTCGGCCTGATGCCCACTGAAAGGGAGATGCAAACCCCGACCAAAAGACCTAGGTCTGAGGGTGACACTCCTTCTTCAGAGGGCAAGAAGCTCGTAAAGAAACCCAAATCTGGGACTTTTAGCGAGGCTTTAACAACTATAAAAATGGCAGTTGTCCTGGATGGCTATCCAGACAAGCAGCTCACTGAGCAGCAGTTGGAAGCTTTCCAGGAAAAACTGATGGACTTTATGGGGGGACGTGCCTTCGGGCATTGGACTCAATTTAAGTACTGTCGCTTGCATATTTTGCTCTGTGCGGACCAAGCTACTTCTGACTGGCTGATTACAACAGTCAAGAAGATTAATCCTTGGGAGGGTGAGACTCTCTTGGTAGGTGAGGCGAAGACACTCGTTAAAACCACCAATATAATCTTAAAGCTCAAAACTTTTCAGTAAATATTCTGGAAAAGAAATCCTGAAAAGGATAGAAATCCAAAATAAAGATTTGACTTCAACACAATGGGGCATTCTGAATCAAGGATAATAAAATAACAAGGATTGCTTATGCGGGTAAATTGACGTGATTGGCTGGTGCAGATGACGTCACTCTTAGACCTTGCTTCAAAGGAAAAGCATAGGAACACAGCAACAATTAACATTCTTTTTATTTATTTGAAAGTTTTGATAAAATTTATTATATATTATCGCAAAATATTACATATAATTATGTATATGTTTGATCTGATATATTAATAAGTTATTTATATTTTTTTCATACCCTTTTTATTAATTCAAAATTAGCTTAATTCATAAACTGAAAATGTCGTTTTTATTGTAATGCAAAAACTTAAAGGATCTGTGCACTTTATTTTTATAAGTAGGCCTCGGATTTGCATATAATGCATATTTTTTCTCGAACTAGTAATTCACTCAAATGACGTTTTTAATTGAATACTTGAAAATGTCAATACTGGAAAGAAAAAAAAGGAGCGGGGCCTACATAAATATGCTTAAAAAATGAAAAAATACTGACACGACTCTTAATAAAGTGTTGATCCAAAAACAAATTTATGAAATGTAAGTTTATGATGATACATTTTCTCCAGTGATTCTTTTAAATTTAACACATTACTGGAAAATAAATGGCCAATCTATTCGGAAAAATCAACTGAACCATAGATAAACTAGTAGCAGGTTATTGCATTTTATTTGTAATTAGGGCTCGGATTTAAATGCACTAAAAAGTGCAAAAGTATGCGCAAATATGGTATATGCGCTAAAAAAAAAAAAAATCCGCCAAAATATGCAGTAAAAACTTACCTGTTTAACAGAAAATACTTGGATAAAAATGAACGGTAGTTGGAAGCAACATCCCTTCAAAAATATGCGCTAAAATCAGAAATATACATTTTTATGTACATTCAAAAACTTAAGCTAGAAGGCCCAGAAGGGGCTAAAAGTGCTTAAAAACATCATTTGAGCGATTTACTAGTTCGGGAAAAAATATGCATTATATGCAAATCCGAAGCCTACTTATAAAAATAAGGTGCACAGATCTTTTAAGTTTTCGCATTAAATTCAATTACTTAATGCAGACAAATTTTCTCACTTTCCTAAGCATCGAGAGGGGTTGGGTGCTCACTCAAAAAACGTTTACGATGGTTGGGGGGGGGGGGGGTACTTTGCACATTTCGTTACATCGATGCTAGTGTCTGATATTAAAAATTTAAGTACCGATATTATTTAATTTTGAATCACTCTTCTTTAAAATTTTTCGAGGTGGTAGTCTCCCGCTGGTAGACCTAACAAGTCGTATTGAAGATCTCGCTGGAAGTACGTCTGCTCCACTGTATTCAGTATAATCATGGCATGATTTCAGATTGGATTTTTTAATGCGTTTAAATTTGTTCACCCAAATTTTTCGACATTTATCTTTTGGAAATGTCAAATATTTTATGCGTTGCAAGTTTTGGTTTTTCTAAGTAGTTATTAAATTATATTATACGCGTCAGCAGAACAGCGTATTCCAAGCATTTCTCCTGCGCTGCCCGCTCGTCGGGTCTAGGAGTGACGTCACAGTTAATTAGTTGCAAATTTTCTCGCTAGATGGTAGCATCGCATAAGCAATCCTTGTTATTTTATTATCCTTGTTCTGAATCTTAATTCTAAGGATCATGTAGTCAACCTTGTGTTGGCTCTTCCCGAACTGGATATGAGGATTCTAAAAGATAGACAACGGTTTTATATATTGGGCTGTCTCAGATCCAAGCTAAGGTTTTAGGGAAACCTTATACATTTTCACCACCAGATGTTGAGGTGCATTCAAGCAAACCTGCAGCATAAAAAACTGGCGGTAGTTAACCTGAGTGGGACTTTTCTGGCTGAGGACATCCACATTGCTCTAATTCAAGAACCTTGGATTTCTAAAGGTGGAATTAGAGGTTTGAGCAACTGTGGAGGTAAGCTGATTTATGACTTTTCATGCTCATCTCCCCGAGTTTGCTTATTGATAAAAAATAATATTAATGCTCTGCCTATGATCAACTGTGTTCCAGGGACTTGGCTGTAGCAAAAATCACCCTTCAAATGGAAAAACCAAGACATAATTTTTATCTCGGGTTACTTCCTTTTGAAGAGATTACACCCATAAACGACGATTTTAGAAGAATATGGGAAACTTCGATCAGCCATAATGTGGAAATCATTTTTGGCTACGATGCAAATGCTCACCACATAATGTGGGGGTGTTCCAATACTAATCTGAGAGGTAAGTTTTTATTTGACTTCATCTTAGAAATTTTTAATCTAGGTAATAAACCAACCTTCATCACTTCTGTAAGGTAATTGATATCACTATTGGTTCTTCTAATATGAGTAAACTGATAAGAAAATGATATGTTGATGAGAAGCCATCTTTGGCTGACCACCAACATATACGTTTTTCTCTTTTAGCTGATGAGGACTGGGATAGGACTTTCAGGGATCCAAAGCGGACGGATTGTACTCAATTTCGTGAGGACGTTCGTTCAACGATCTCCGGTCTTCCGAATAAAATTCGTGATACAGCTGACCTGAAATTGTGTGTGAATGGATTGCAACAGGCCCTGGTTCAGTCATATCACTAAAATTGTCCCTTGCTGAGAAAGAGAAGTAGACCCTGCTGGGTTTGGTGAAATCGGGATCTTTCTCAGCGTAGACGAGCTGTCAGGAAGCTTTTTAAGAAAGCTAAAAAGACCAACGATTTGCAGAGCTATAAGCTTGCCCTTGCTGAGTATAACAGAGCCGTTAGAAAGGCTAAACGTATTTCGTGGAGGAAGTTCTGTGAATCAGTCCAAAAGACTGAAGAAGGAGCTAGACTCAACAAATTTTTAAAGAGAGATAATAGAATTTTTGTTTGCACTCTCAAAAAACGGATGGTAAATTCACCAGGGATGCCAAAGATGTTTTGCCCAACTCACTTCCCAGGGACCTTTGGATATTAATTGTTTGGATTCTTCCAGAAATATCTCCAGGGATAGCTGGACCATGGCCAAGGAATTGATTACACGTAAAAAGTTGTATGGGCAATTAAATCTTTTGAACCATACAAGTGTTCTGGACCGGATGAAATCACGCCAATCTTGCTTCTCACCGATCCTGTGTATTATCTTTATAGCCAGTTTAGCTTTAGGTTATATTCCTAATCTGTGGAGGTTGGTCAAAGTGATCTTAATTCCGAAATCTGGTAAGGGCCGCTATGATTTGGCCAAACGTTTTCGACCGATTAGTTTATCTTCTTTCGTACTTAAATGTTTCGAAAAGATTATTGATAGGAAGATTAGAGAAACTATTGGGATGCAGTGTCCCTTTCATGTTAACCAGCTTGCCTATCAACCAGGTAAATCTACAGAGGTCGCCTTGCACCAGTTAGTGGTTAAAATCGAGAGAACCCTTGACTATGGGGAATTTGCCCTTGCAGCTTTTCTCGATTCGAGGGAGCTTTCGATAATACCTCTTATGCTTCAATTACCAATGCTTTATATTCTAAAGCAATTGTTCCACTGCTTCGGAAATGGATTCAAACCCTTTTGGCGAACAGAATAATTGCCTCCCATTTTTGGGGGAGAAAAGAGATTTGACCCTCCAGGGGTTGTCCGTAGGGTGGTATTGCCTCCTCCCTGCTATGGAACCGGTGGTGGATGATCTTATTTTTAGTTAAACAACCGTGGCATATATGCCCAAGGGTATGCGGATGACATTGTCATCTACGTATCCGGGATTGATAAACTTACTCTATTGGACCTGATGCAATCTGCTTTGGACGAGGTTCAAACATGGTGTACTGAGCGGAATTTAAGGGTTCTTTGAAAACCACTCTTGTACCTTTTACTTGTCGGAAACAAATTATTCCTTTTAATAGAACACCAATCTTATTTGGCGAAAAGATTATAGTAAGGAAAGAGGTCAAATACTTAGGAGTTATCCTCGATAGTAAATTGACCTGGAACCAACATCTTGATAAAAGAATAAATCAGGTTAAAATGGCACTCTGCCGATGTCGACGTGCCCTAGGTAAATGTTGGAGGTCTTCCCTCAAAAATGACATACTGGCTGTATGTAACAGCCATTAGAACTATTCTAACATACTATGCTCTGGTTTGGTGGCGTAAGATTGAGCAGTCTACGGTTAAGACCAAGTTGGCCTCCCTTCAAAGGTTGGCCTGCTTGGGTATCACGGGCGCTGTTTCAACTACTCCAACCAGGGGCATGGAAGTTATTTTTTCTCTGACTCCACTGGATATTTACATCCAGAGAATCGCTAGAAAAAGTTCTTATCGTCTGGTAAATCAAGGACCATGCGTAGACTTCCCTGAGGTGAAATCTCATACCATCATTAGCCGGATTATGACCAGTAATATTTTACAAATGCCTTCCGATATTGCGGAAACTCGTACCTTCCCTGAGCTCTCGAGTGAGGTCATCATAGACCCCATGGTAGAGCAGAGAGGGGGGAGTTGGCTTTTTCCTAAGGGCACCATCATTTGGTATACGGATGGCTCCCGACATCATGGTTAGTCTGGCCTGGGTGTTTTCTGTAGTGAACCTAAAACCCTCCGCTCTCGTCGACTTGGTCGGTGGGTCACAGTCTTCCAGGCAGAGATGTTAGCTATTATTTACTGTCTACAGATATGTATAGATAAACTCTACGTTCGTATAAAAATCTTCATACTCAGTGACAGTCAGGCGGCCCTTAAGGCCATTAAATCCTCCAAAATAACTTCTAAAATTACCTTGGAATGTCATCAACTCCTCTAGATCTTGGCTCTCCAAAATAGCGTTGCCAGGACATGAGATATAGTTGGAAATGAGGTCGCAGATACCTTAGCAAAACAAGGTGCCAAGTCGGCACCATGTGGTCCTGAACCTTTTTACGGTATTTCCAAACAAACCGCAATCTGTGAAATTAACAAAATTTCTTATCAAGCGATGACAAAAAGGTGGGAACAAACCACCGATCAAAGACATGCTAGACTCATGATTAAGAAACCTACTCAGAGTCTAACAACGGGTATTCTGCGGCTTAGTAGGAATAAATTACGGGTTATCATGGGCTTTCTTACAGGTCATGACTTACTACGAAAACATTTACTTAGAATGGGGATCCTGCAGGACAGGGGTGCCCATCCCCCCCACAGCTTATGGTGACTTCCCCCCCAAATGGATAGTCCGTTCCCCCCCACTGCTTATGACTCCCCCCCCCCCCCCAATTGGATAGCCCATCATCCTAGAGCACTATCGATTATAGTGCTCTGCATCATCTGAGTCGCCAGAAGCCTCTAGTTACTAGAGTCTAGTGGCTGTTTTCAATACTACATCGTTGCTTGTGACTCTTTCTAGTGGGAATATAAAAGGCTACATTTCCAGTTTTAGATCAACTTTTTCTTCTTTCTTCCCCCCCAAAAAGGTTCATGGTAACATTGTCACCATCCCCCTATGGCGTGGGCACCCCTGCTGCAGGAGAAACCACTATGTTCATGGTGTAATTTGGCGGATGAAACAGCCCACCATATTCTTTTTGATTGTGCCGCTTTGGCACATTTTCGTCGCCTCACGTTAAATTCTACTTTTCTTGAGGACATTCGCCAGGATCCAGTGGATAGCCTGACTCGTTTTCATAGCGAGTCTGGCTTCCTGTAGGTTCTTTAGGTTTATGGGTGTCACGAAAATCCCCGATCATCGTAAATCACGACGGTGGAATCGGGCATTTCCGGACACGATCCTTTGTTCACTCGCAGAAAGCGGAGGAGCGACGTCAGAAGTTGCGTCATCAGCAGCCAGCCAATAGGGAGCAAGGAGAGGCTTGGAGCGCGAAGCTTGACAAAGAGAGGGAGGAAAAGGAACGGAGAGCGAGAGAGGAGAAGACGCCTGAGCCGATGGGGAAATGGACAAGCGGTAAAGATTGTGGCCGACAAAAAGGCCGCTACTGCATGGAAAGACAGACGGACGGAAAAAAGCGTACGACGCCCGTGTCCGTAAGATGTCGGCGACTCTCGACTCCGTTGGCGAAGGAGAACGTGCCGCGCAGTGAAGTCTC
>JAHWFO010016894.1:2419075-2451343 GCA_023313115.1 Rhysida immarginata
TGAAGGAAACTTCGTTTCCGAAATGTACATCTGAGTCATTAAAGTTTATTATGTGGAATAGTGGTTTTGGAGTTATTTTTCTTTCTATACTCCCTTATGTTGTTCATGCATTTGTCTTTCGATACCTTCTCGTTAGAAAACTGGACATTGCACTTTATTTTCAACCTCCTCGTCATTTGCTTTTTTCCGAGCGACTTTCACCTCTGTGGTCCGGTCAAAAACCATCTTGGCGACTAACATTGTACGAATGACGAGGGAGGATGAAAGTGAAGTGCAAAACTGGCTCAGCCAGCAAAGCCCAGTTTCTAACGAGAAGGTATCGAAAGACTATTACGTCGATAGGACAAATGCATCAACAACATCAGGAATTATGTTGAGAAATAAAGTAAAAACTTGCAATCTAACTGTGTTTCAGATTCCTATCCCAAGTAGGATTTTTAATCACAATTTGTAACTTACTTACTGACTTTCCCAGGCACTCTTGTCACAGTTCATTAGTTCCTAATCTTACGTGGATACAGTTGCTCATACGCATAGCAGCGCGAAACCAATACCGCCTAGAGAGAAGCCTGCTCACGGAAAAATCATACATTGTTACATCACCTACGGTAGGGACAATTTCGGGCTTATTGGTTGAAATATGATTAACAATACCCTACCGTATGTGATGTAACAATGTATGACGTTTTCGCGCTCAGGCTTTGAGTAGAGGTGGTGTTGGCGAAACGCGCCCGGTATATTCACCGTTGAGAGTGGTCATTCGCACTATTTCTTAATTTGTAATCAGTAATGCGAGTTCTTTTTATAATGACTCACTCTATTGTCCTGATTACGTTTCGCACTAATAAATCCTTGCAATCTATGGCGAGTATGGTTTATCTTCTGAAGAAGACTGTTCTATCAACCAAATTCTTTGTGAACCATTTATCTTATTTACAATTTACTTTACTGATAAGATGTCAGTTATATAATTCTTGTCCTTTATTGCTTCAAAATTAAACCTTTTAGACTGCCTCTGTGTTTCTAACGTTTTATAGGACACAATAATAAAAAGTAATTATTTACTTTAATAAGCGTAGATATCACCGACCAGTGTACAACCAGTGTTCAACAAATACTAAATTACCAACTATTAGACCACTCGTTCAACCTGGAATCAACAAAGAAACCCAGTACTTAAGAGGTGATATCTACAAAATGAATGACTGTTATTAAATTATTTATTTATTTAATTATATTTATTTTAAATATTTTTATACATTTGTAATAACAAATTTTACATAAAAATAAAATTGATTAAACTTTATTATTTCATTGCAAAACTACAATTTTCTTAGGCCTATATAATTGTTTCATTTCCAGATTTTTGAGGAACGGGTCTCAGGATGCTGAGACATTACTGTGCTGTGATCTTCCCATACAAGACTATAAGTGGCTCCAGACCAGTCGAAGATATCGCATCTCAAACAATTACAGACCACTCCATGCTTAACAATATATAGGGTGCAGTCAACATTAAAATATTCTGCGCGAATTCTCCAGATATAAAATCGTCTGTTAGTCTGAAGTATTGTAAAGGAGTTAGATTGATATACCAGATGATCTGCCCCATTGCAGTTCTTTTTCAGTTAATGTCGTCTTTGTACCATTGCCTTCTCTTCGTAGCATCATGTAATGTCACGATTGGTTTTGAATAGCCAATCTGTCATACTTGTTCGCAGCATGCAATTGCGGTTGGTTGGTTTTGGATATTACGAAATGCTGGGGATGGGTTTTCATCTCGGAGGATATCTGGGCAATGCTGACTTATGGCCCCCGTTCTATTTCGAGGATGACTTCTTACCACGTTTTGCGTATGCTGTCATAATCAATTTAGTGCTTTGTGTAATCAAATAGGAATATTTGTTAAGGAAATTTAGGGCGAGAAAACTGACTTGAATTAAATACCTCTTGCTGTATTAATAAATATACACAGTGTATCATTGATAGAAGATTAAGTCTTTAATTTAATAGAGACGAAATATATAGGGCAAGTCAAAAGTGTGTTACCCCCCCCCCCCATACAATTTCAAAACTAGTGGAGATACAATAAATTTGTTGCAGGCAAGATATAGGAAATTAGGTAGGGGCTAAACAATGGTGGTGTCATATTTGACCTTTGACCTCGAATTTTGCGCCTTGCAATTTGTAACCGTAACAGGTGGAGAAAAATTTTCCAATTGCACAGTTTAGAGCTTAAAACGCTGGGGTTATTTTGTGTTTTTTTTTAACAAAAAAAGAGATTAAAAATAAATCTACAGCAGGCTTGTACAGTCCCTGAAGAAATGATAGGAACTTTTGTGTTTTCAGGATAACATTTTTAATAATGAATTTATTTCAACGAAACTTTACACACCTGTGCCCACAATGCATTGACACCACTGGTTTCAATTCAGTCAAAATATTTTAAAAAATTAGTTGAGCCACAACCAATTTTTTAAAAAAAGGATGGAAAAAATGATAGGAACTAAATGAATAATCTGTTCTCGGGGGGCCGCCCCCCAAACTGGGAATGTGAGACCTTCTCACCGTTGCTAATATGTAATTCTGAACAAGAAGACATATCTCTGATAAAATAAAACTTGTTCACTAAGTATCTTCAAAATGGGACGTGGTAAACAACTTACCCATTATGAGAGAGGAAAAATCATGGCATATAAAGAACAAGGCATTTCAAAAGCAGAAATTTCTCGTTTGATTGGAAGGTCCAAGCAAGTAATTTCATCTTTCCTGAAAAATCCAGAATCATATGGGACAAAGAAAACGACAGGAAGGCCTAAAGCACTTAGTGATAGAGACCACCGTCGAATTCTTCGCATGGCAAGCAACAAGCAAATTTCTAACAACTCCATCAAACAGGCGATTGGAACACAGGCTCATCGAAGAATTATTAATAACTATCTCAACCAATGTCATCATCTCCAACGCCAGAAAATGAAACAGAAACCACCTCTTACCAACCAGCACAAAGTCGATCGTCTTCAACTAGCCAAACAGCATCAAACCTGGACTTCCGAATGGAACTCAGTCATCTTTAGTGATGAAAAAAAATTCACCTCGATGGCCCCGATGGTTGGAACTACTATTGGCACGATTTACGAAAGGAACCAAAGCACTTTTCGAAGCGCATCCAGGGTGGCGGTTCAGTTATGGTTTGGGGGGCATTCAGTGCCAGTGGAAAGGTGGAATTACTGTTTGTAGATGGTCGCATAAACAGCGTCAAGTACCAAGAAATGCTTCAGAAGTATCTTATCCCATTTGGACCAATCATCGGAGAGCCAAGATAGGATATTTCAGCAGGACAACGCCCCATGTCACGTTTCCAAATCAACTATGGAGTGGTTCAAGACCAAAAACATCAGGGTTATGAAATGGCCTGAGAAGTCCAGACCTTAACACCATCGAAAATCTCTGGGGAATCATGGTTCGGGCCGTTTATAAGAACGAGCGGCAGTTTGAGAATGTCCAGAGTCTCAAACAGGCTGTTCTTGAGGCTTGGGAAGAAATTTCGTGCAGAACTCTTGAAAAACTAATAGAATCTGTGAAGGACCGTGTGTTTCTTGTGATCAACAAAAATGGTGGATTTACAAAGTATTAAATACGAGCAATCTCATGATAACTGAAGGAGTTCCTATCATTTTTTCCACCCTTTTTTCAAAAATTGGTTGTGGCTCAAGTAAATTTTTTTAAATATTTTGACTGAATTGAAACCAGTGGTGCCAATGCAGTGTGGGCACGGGTGTGTAAAGTTTCGTTGAAATAAAGTCATTATTAAAAATGTTATGTTGAAAAAACAAAAGTTCCTATCATTTTTTCCAGGACTGTAGAGATATAACACCCATCATGATGTTAAATGTGATGGTTCCTCTGAAATACCGTGCACAGTTATGCATTGCTGCAGAAGGACACCATATTGAGCACTTCGTTCATTGACAAAACTCAATGTAATGTATGTAGCTTTTGTTGTAGTGGGTTTATTTTTAATCTTTTTTTTTTGTTAAAATCAGCATTTTGAGCTCTAATACTGTGCAATTGGAAATTTTTCTCTACCTGCAACGGTTACAAAGTTACAAATTGCAAGGTGCAAAATTCTAGGTCAAGGGTCAAATACACTACCCTATCAAAAGTCATGGGACAACCCTGATTTGAATGAAAATGAGACATTCTTTTGCAATTTCACGGTTGGCATTCTTCCCAGCACTACATAACAGATTATGCTATTATGAGATGATGCTTGCGTGAATGCTGTAAGAATGTCTCAAGAAAAGAGCTTTCAGACATCCAAAGAAGTATAATTGTTGGGTGCCATCTCGCAGGCAAAACTGTTAGAGCGACGACATTGGATTCTGGATCAATGGCGAATGGTTGAATGTAGTGATCGAGTCCCGCTACACCATCTGGCAATCGGATGGACGGGTTTGGGTATGGCGAACGTTATCTGCCAAACTGTGTTGTGCCACGGTGAAGTTCGGCGGGAGTCGGTGATGGTATGGGGGTGCTTTTCATGGTATGGATTGGGTGCAATCGTTTCTGTGGACGGACATCTAAACGCAGAGCGTTATCAAGACATTCTGGACAACGCAGCACTCCCATCTCTCTGGCAGCACTTTGGCAATAAATCAAAAGCTGTAGGCACATGGTTTGATGAAAAGGGGGTTCGAGAAATTGACTGGCCTGCCCAGAGCCCCGATCTGAATCCCATCGAACATTTGTGGGACGTTTTGGAACTTCGATTGCGCGCTTGTGCGGACCGCGCGAAATCCGTGATCGAACTGTCCAAGAAACTTAAGGCAGAATGGCGAAAATTACCTAGCGAAACGTATAAAAAACGTGTGAATAGTATGCCCCAGAGGGTAGAAGCTGTGACAGCAGCAAAAGGTAGACCAACAAGATGCAAAAATATGTATATGTTTGAGTGTTTCTATTAAAGTGATAGTGTCCCATGACTTTTGATAGGGTAGTGTATGACACCACCATTGTTTAGCCCCTACCTAATTTTCCTCTATGTTGCCTGCAACAGATTTGTTGTATCTTCACTCGTTTTGAAATTCTATGGGGGAGGGGGTAACAGACTTTTGACTCGCTCTATATAAGTTTCTTTTGGTAAATGTTTTCTTGAATATGGTAGATCGCATATCGTAAAAGTATATATTTGGTTCGACATAATTGTATATTAGTTTCTCTGAGGTATTAGAAGATACATTTTCATGGGGTTCGATATTCATTGTTGAAGATAATATAACATTGTCTGCTGCGGAACCGATCGATTCACTACAGGTCACTATCAGGGGGGCGGTTACCCGATAAAATTTTATTATGCTATCATCCAATCACCAAGATGAGAACTTCACTTCTTGAATACATTCCATTCTTCTATTGGACCACCAACCCTTGTAATAGGAGGCAGAAAAAAAGAGGAAAGAGAGGGTTGGATACGCCATTATCAATGGGAAAAGAGCCTTGTTCCCCTTCAAGAAATGGAGTCACAAGGGTCAAAGGGAATCAAAGAGTCAAAGATCCTCTCTTTCATGGAGGGATCAAACCTTCGAACTTGCGAACAAGGAATCAAAAGAATTCAAAGAGGAAAGAAAAAAAGATTTCGATTTAGTTTTTTGAAAAAAAAAATCAGTTTTCTTCGAAAGAAAATCTCGTTAATAAAAGAGACCCGTAAGTCATAAAGCCAAATTCTATTAGACTACCTGTCTTTTAAAGAGTAAACACACATTATACATTGTCATAGAAGCAACACTGAAAATTAGCCATTGAGCAGAATTTTGCAAGAGTGCATTTACAAGAGCAAGAATGTAAAAATATTCTTATGTTTCATTGATAATGAATGAAAAAAGGTGTATATTGAAAAATACAGGAAAATAAAGACATCTTCAATCTGTCTGACCACTTTATTGGATGCGTAAATGTGGGGATAAATACTTCAGAAAGGCCTTCCTACAATCAGTTAAATGTAATTAAATGTACAAACTTCATCGAGAATAGAGAAAAGAATTCATCTAATGAATTTTGAACAATGTATGATAGTAGATGCCAAACGAGCTGCAATTAGCATATTGAAAAAGGCTTTTCTAGACTTTTAAGGATGTATGAGATACGATCATTAAATTCCTAGACTAGTCCCATAAATTGAAAATAAAATTACCGGATTTCCATTTGGCTGTCATCCCCCTTCAAAGTAGTCCCCTTGGACAGCTGTACACCGATTCCAGCGCCTCTGCCATATTAAAAATGCCTCCTGGAAGTCGCATTCTTGAAGCCTGTCAAGAACGTTCTGCGACTCACGTTGGATATATCCTCAGCGTGGCAAAACGGCGACCCTTCAGCTTCAATTTCATCTTTGGAAACAGAAAGAAGTCGCAGGGGGCAAAATCTGGTAAATACGGGGGAATGAGGAAAGACAATTATCGTGTTACGGGCGCAAAACTGGCGTGTTGCGAGAGTTCTGTGAGCTTGTGCATTATTCACTGTTTGTGCCGCAGGGACAAATTCACGGTTCACAATACCGCGAATGTTGGATGAAATTGAAGCTGATGTGCCACGTTTGGCACGGTGGGGGATATCCAACGCGAATCGCAGAATTGTTTGAGGTATCAAGAATGCGACTTCCAGGAGACATTCCAAAATGGCAGAGGCGCTAGGGTCAGTGCAGAGCTGCCCAAGGGGACTACTTTGAAGAGGATGGCAGCCAAATTTAAATCAAGTAATTTTATTTCAATTTATGGGACTAGTCTCGGAATTTAATGATCGCACCTAGTATCGAGAATGGTACAAAAAAGACAGAAAATATTCTTTCAGAGAGGTCAGAAGAATAGGGTGAGTGTCACGTGCAGGTGTGTGCAGTGGGATACAAACAGTCATCTAAGCAACTGCTAACTTAAAAATGAACACTTTAATTGAAAACTGAATAATAACTTACTTACTTACTTACTTACTTTTCAAACCCGCTTATCCGTTAGGGTCGCGGGGGCAGCAGCCCCATGGAGGATCTCCAGCGATCGCGATCTTCCGCCATCAGGCGCATGTCCTCCCTGGTAAAATCCAAGCGACTCGAACCCAGATTCTCCATGTAGTCTAGCCACCTGGTTCTAGGCCGACCCCTTGGTCTCTTATCCACCGGCTTAGAAAATAACAACTGCCTAGGAAGACTAATTTGCGGCATCCGTATCACGTGGCCATACCAGCGCAACTGAGATCTCTCAATGCGGAGAAGTAGCGGCTCAACACCTAAAGACTCCCTTATTGTGCTCCTGTGCACTCTATCTAGTAGGATAACACCTGCCTCTCAGAAATCTCATTTCGGCCGCTTGTACCCGCGATCGCACTCTTTCGGTCATTACCCAAGCCTCATGACCATAGATGAGAATGGGGACAAAGATAGATTTGAAGACGGAGAGCTTGGCTTTGTTACCCAGCTCGCGTTTCGTTACCACGGATCGCCACAGTTCACGTCTGACACAGCTTGCTGCACCGATCCGAGCATCCAATTCTTTCTCCTGCCGTCCATCACTCGTGAATGCAATCCCGAGATACTTGAATTTCTCCACCTGTCTCAATGAGGCTCCCCTAACACGGAGAGCGCACTGAGCAGGCTGTCTTGAAAGGACCAGAACCTCGGTTTTAGCCACACTGATCTTCATCCCAGCTTCTTCACATTTGGCTGCAAACCGGTCTAGTGCATGCTGAAGGTTCGTGCGAGAAGACCCAAGGAGGACAAGGTCGTCAGCAAAGAGCAACCTCTCACCAGGCAGTCGCCCACACAAACATGCTCATCGCCTCGGCTGCCCCTGTCCATCCAGTCCATAAAGATAATGAACAAGAGGGGCGACAGTACGCACCCTTGGCGGAGTCCAACACCCACGGTGAACGGTCTAGACTTAATGCCATTTATCCGGACACACATCTCAGAGCTTTCGTACAGAGACATGATAGCAACCAGTAATTGCCCATCCACTCCATACTCTTGCAACACTTGCCAGAGCTTCTCCCGAGGAACTCTGTCATATGCTTTTTCGAGGTCCACAAAGCAAGCGTAGACCTCTTTTGCATACTCCCAGGATTTCTCAAAGATTTGCCTTAGAGCAAAGATGTGATCCGTCGTGCTTCGGCCAGGTCGGAAACCACACTGCTCCCCGACAGTTTGGAGTCGACTATTTCCCGACTTCTCTTCTCCAGACACTTAGCGTACACTTTCCCAGGAATGCTGAGCAAATAGATGCCTCGATAGTTGTTGCAATCTCTCTGATCTCTCTTTTTGAAGATAGGGATCACAATTCCTGTCTGCATTGCTTAGGGGCCTGTCCAGATATCCAAGCAACCTGACACACTCGAGTCAGCCACAGGATACCATCCTGATTTAAGGCCTTTAACATCTCGGACCGGATTTCATCATCACCTGCAGCTTTGCCCATCTGACTTCTGCTTCAGTGATACTACCGTGACTATTCTCCGCTCCAAGGTGCACCTCATGTGCCTCTGTTGTTGCTGTCACCGGATTAAAAAGAGATGAAAGTATTCCTTCCACCTATGCAATACGCTCTCCTCCGTTTTCAGAAGCCTCCCATCTGAACTCTTAATAGTTTGTGATGAAAGAGACTTCTTTCCACGAAGGCGGCGCACGGTCTGCCAGAACACCTTGTTTGCCGAACCATAGTCTGCCTCCAATTTCTCCCCGAACTTCTCCCAGGCCGTGGCTTTAGCTGTTGATACTGTCCTTGCTGCTGCTTTTCGCGACCTACCAGTCATTCATCCAGTCATAACGCTTCAGAACTCATTGCCCACGACTGCGGAATAATACACCTATGTACTAATTAAGTTGTATAACTTAAGTACTAGAACTATCATTGTTCACTTTTACATGATACATATGAATTTTCAGAATGTAAATTAAAGCTTAATCCTGAACAAACCAAGTTTCAACTGCGATTTATTTTATAATAATAAAGAATGTTTAATATTTGGGGAAGAAAGCTTGCAGTCTTTTATGTTGTCTTTCAACTTCTCAGTAAAAAATTATACTTAAACTATAAACAAAAGACACTGGAGATAATATTGAAAAAGCTTTTGGCAAAGAAAATAATTAAGGTTGAAAATGAAACTATTATTAATGAAAAACGTTGCCTCGTTTTTTTACTTCGTTTTATTTCCTAGCGCTTTATATGAAATTGCACAGAGCTCATCAAAACAGATGGAAATCTGAAAGAGAATTCCTTGATGAAATTGCCGAGATGTGGATTATTAAGCTGCATGAAATGGTTGTATTCTGCAACTCTTCTAATATTACGGCAACATCTTATGAGCAAGCGATTGGTTGCCTTCGCCTTTGAAGATTTGCTATCTTACATCATGACCTGTAATGGATCAATATTACCATAAACCATTCGCTTTTCGTCCCACTATCGAGAAGAACAGCATCAGCCTTTTATCGAAGAAACACTTTTTGTTTTCCCTCCATTAATTATGAAACAACTCAATGGAATTTTTTCGCTTTCGTTCTGCTCTCGTTTGTGCAGTTTCGAAACTTGCTAAGGAACTATCCATTATACACAACGATTGTTTTCTAAATAAATAATGAAACTAGTTTTCAATAGCAAGTAAAACTATGCGAGGATTATTACAGAAAATTGTCTTTAAACTGATTACAGAGATTGCAATTTATATACTGCTCCAGAGAAAATGCAACACCATGAAATTTTCTCGCAACATTATGAAAATTTTAGAGTATGTTTAGAGAAACAAGCCATGCAAATTTTTGCGTTTCCGGCCAATGACGTTATGGAAAGTGCGATAAAAAAGGGAAAGATAGTTGTTAAGCTAGCTTTTAAGATATTCTCAAGGAGACGAGAAATGATTGTGGTGTTATTCATGTAATAATAAACTTCAGAACTAAAAAACCGTTAAGATGTCGTTGACGAGGACTTTGTATACCCGGTTGGTTTTTGCGTCGTTTTGAGGCAGAAATTGGACCGGATACATCAATTGTTAGTCGAATTTGGAGACGGTGGTCTGAAGAATAAAATATGACTCGTCATAGGGTGAATGGAGCGCATACAGTACGTTCAAAAAGTATATAATATTGAAATAAATTAGATGTGTTTTCATTTAAACAAAATATTTATAAATAAACTAACTGCTCGAAATTGGATTTTATTAGCTTTATAGAAACAGTTTCATAAATAGTAATACTTGTAAAAATAAACAACTATCCATTCTTCGTAATTATTTTAATAATTATTTGTAAAATGAAATGTGCCCAGAATGTTTATAATATTGATAAAACTGTCCATAAAGTTTTTAATACATGAAATTAATATTTTTTTACATCGCCTCGATGTTTTAATAATGCACAAATTCTTTTTGGCATACTTTCTACGAACTTTTAAACAATTCTACACTAATTTTTCCACACATTTTTTACGTCATCAATAAACTGCTTTTTTTTTTGTAGGTCGCATTTTTTCGATTTGAATTTTCATTAAATGCCACAGATTTTTAATTGGATTCATAGCTCATCATGTCTGGTGAATTACCTGGCCAATTTATTGCTTCTATTGCATTCTCTTTCATTCATTCTTTCACTGTCTTTGCTATATGGCAAGGAGCATTGTCTTATTGAAGGATGTACTCTTCATGTTCAAATTGATCTTCCAAGATTTCTTTATAAACAACTGCATTGACGTTTCATTAATGATGCAAAGTGTTTTCCACACCTTTATGAGAAAACCATCCTCAGATCACGCGTTTCTCGGATGCTTTACAGTTCGCTGCAGCAGCTCGGGTATTAGTTTCTGTATTTCGTTTCCACACGATTCATCCACCTTCATCGACAGAGATAGTAATAATTGTCTCATCAGTGAAGATTACTTTTTTTTCCAATCGTCCCTTGAAAATTGGACGTATTTTTGGCCCATTCCATTCGTTAGTGCTTTTGTAGCTTTGTCAAGAATGGTTTCTTTTTATGGTGAACTGATCGGAACCCCAGGTTTTTTAAAGTAATTATGGGATTTTTTTTTGTAACATGAGAAAAGGCTGCTATTAAGTCACGAATAGAAGATCGTCTGCTTTTTGTTACCAATCGTTTTAAAGTGGTCCTGTCTCTTTTGCTAGCGTTTTTGGCCCTTCCACTACGAGGTTTCACTTCTGCTGAACCACAAAGTTTAAATCTTCTGATAACATAAGACATCCAGCTCCTTGACAACATGACATTTTATGAGCAATTTGGGTTTGTCATTCAGGTCATAAAAAGCTTACGATTTTGTTTCCCCAATGATGACTTTCATTTTACAAAATAATTATTAAAATAATTTTAAACAACGGATAGCTGTTTATTTTTACAAGTATTAATATTTATGAAACTGTGTTTCTATAACGCTAATAAAACCTAATTTTGAACAGTTAGTTTATGTATAATTATTTTGTCTAAATGAAAGCACATCTAATTTATTTCAATATTATAAACGTTTTGGACAAACAGATCGACGCATGCGACATCAAATCCCACAACCTATATCTATTTATAGATAGATTATTGGATGATCTGAAACTGACACCTGACATGACGAATAGCATGCTCTGGTGTTCAGCGACGAATATCGCTGTTGTCTCAGCAATGATGATCCTCTGAAGACAATTTGGCAATCGGGATGATCCTTTTAACATTTCTATGGGGCACAGCTCGTCAACGTGGAATCATGGTTTGGGAGTTATCAGCAAATACAGGGTGTTGTATAATTCGATGACCAACTTTGGAGGGGTGGTAATATGGGTGATTCTAAGCAAAAAACTTCATATGAATACAGGGTCCGAATTTGAACGCTAACTGAGATATGAAATGAAATAAAAATGCAGTCACCAAGATCAACAAGTTAATAACTCAGGTTCTGCAATGCCTAGGATAATGAATTTTGGAGCAATAATAGGGTACATAAAACTGTGCATACCGTTAAAATTTGATCGTAATCCAACGAGTAGCTTCCGAGTTACACATTCAAAAACGTAACAGTGCTCACATGCGAGTACTAGAGCACTAGATGTACTCTACATCTAGTGCTCTAGCGAGAACTAATCAGCACGTGTTGACTGCGTAACTCTGAAACTACTCGTTGGAATTCAATCAAATTTTAACGGTATAGACAGCTTTATCTACCCTATTATTCCGCCAAAATTCATTATCCTAAGCATTGCAGAACCTGAGTTATTAACATGTTGATCTTGGTGGCGACATTTTTATTCTGTTCATATCTCAGTTAGCGATCAAATTCGGCCCCATGTTCATATGAAGTTTTTTGCTTAGAATCACCCATACTACCCCCTCCAAAGTTGGTCATCGAATTATACAACACCCTGTATAATGGAAATTTCGATAGCTCAACGATATGTTGATGAGGCGTTGCATTACCCTAGTTTCAGCAAGACAATGCACAAGGAAAAATTCAGCCACTAGGCATGTGAAATGGTTTGAAGTTAAAATGTTATTTTCACAACGTACTTCTCTGTCTGTGTGTCAAGTTTACACAAGAATTTGAAATAAAACTGTCTCATTTGTCTCAAATAAAACTGATGTTCGAAGAAATAAAACAGAATAAAGAATTTGAAAAAAACAATAGACGACATTCTGCGCTTGGGATATTGAGTGCCAAGATTGGTAAAATATTAAGAAATGAAAAAAAGAAATAAAACGATATAAATAGGTGAAAAATGGTGCAATAGAACTAGTGGCTACAGAATTTAATGCGCAAACTAATTAATATTTTCTTGTGTGGTTTCCTTCCTCAAATGTTATACTGATTAAACTTCATTTACTCTTCGAGCAAATTTAAACTTTTACTGAACACGACAATCTTTAAATCTGAAAATCAAATATGCATGAAATTGAAGTCTGTTCGTGAATTTTATTTTCTAAACGTGAAGATGCGATGCTTTAAAAAGATTCAAGAGGAAAGGAGAATAATGCTTCAAAGAACGTGTTTGGTCATTAGTCGGAATTCCAGCTGTTTTGTTCAAGCAGACGCTGTTGCTGAAAGGTCCAGACCACCATTCTAGTACAAATAAAACTTTCAATCTAGATGAAAGGGATCCCCTTCCCCTCTGATACTCTATGTTTTAAACAGAGACCTCTTTGTTAAAGCAAAAAAAAAAATACACTAAAATTTAAAAAAATGTTAAGATTCTATAGAATATTTATTAAAATTGAAAACGATTATTATTAAATTGTGGTAAATATTAATTTTTGATCACTTTCATAAATATTTTTACGTATTCTTAGGCGCTTTCAGCATTAGATTTAGCATTAATATTTCATCTGCCTCTCTAAGGATATACACACGAAACAAATCTAATCTTACTATAAACCGATTTGCTTCAGACTTAAGTATATAAACTCTATCGATCAGATCTAAGTTTCATAATAATGGATGGGAGGAAATTTCCTCTTTCCTATTTTAAAAATTAATCATCTTGCCGTCAAATAATTTTCCCGGAGGATCAATTGTTGGCGTCTTTGTTGTACATAAAGAAGTTTATAAATGATAAAGATGGAGGATTATTTATATTAGCCTTTGTTTGGAAACTACTTATTTTAACTAAGTAATAATGATGTTTTCCCCATTACTTTCTGTCCAGTGAATAAGGATATCGAGACATGCAGGAATTATATGTATTACGGAAACATACAAAGACATAAATTCCTTAGCGGTATAACAGCTCTTGTTCTTAATTCTGGAAAAAAGAAAGCTTAATCTTGTGCATTTTACTTCATGTGCATTGGAAGTTTCATTAGAGTGACTTTCGTGGAACGATCTACTTGAAAACATTTAAACATCCACCGAAACTTTTCCGTTACGTTCTGCCTTCGGCATACATTACTACGGGTAGTATTAGATGAGATACTATGGTATATTGAATCAAGCAGATAATTATTAACGAGATCAAATTACATATGCATTGCTTTAAGCTAAGTGGATAATAAATGTTGACCTCGTAGTGAAGCTATTTTGATACAACGATATATAAAGATGATCTTACAAAGTTTCAAAATACCTAAAGAATAATTTAAAATTACACAGTTTCATTGTATAATCACGTTGTGCTTGTAAGATATATATAATTAAAGCATTCTATAATTTACGGAGATTTTGTTAAAAAGAAATCGCAAGCATCAAATAATTCTTCCACTCACCAGCCAATTTATTAGAAACCAACCCATCCAAATCTAGAGGGAACGAAGGACACCACGGGAGCATCAATCGAGTTCCGATCGGAATCAAGAATGCCATCTGGCGCATTGCAAAACAAAAACACGCGAGTCCCCGCAACGGTAGTAAATTTGTAAATTTTCTGTGCGAGATCTCCATGATCTTGTAATAGTACGATGCAGTTGATTTTCTCTCCATATATGTGCAGAACAAGCTTGTAATGAATTGCCACGGCAACTAGAAATTTTGCTACGAGAAATCCACTCATGGTTTTCTCATAGTCCTAAAAGATTAATTAAATATCGTGAATTGTCGAGACTTTTTCAATTCTTCAATGAAATCAATGAAAAAGATCCTAAAAAAATCCCTGGCCTTGCTGGGACTAGATGGTTGTCTCGATATTCTGTAGTTTCTTAAGTTCTTAACCAATGGGATGCTTTGACATTTCAACTAGCTGCTGATACAGATGAATGCTATATATCAGAGCAATTGTATCAAATTATGAAATGCTTTGCTAATAAGGAACACGTAATTTATTAAATCAGCCTTTAAAAGCTTATGTGAAACAAATTTTGCATTTCAGAGGGAAAATGTTGACCCCTTCGAACATTAAGAAGACGTTGTAGAAAATCGTCACAACATCTCGGATGCAGTGTTTTAAAGAAGAACTACTTTCATTTGATTTTACTAATTGTTAAATGTGTACAGTAGGGATGCACTTTTACTATGACTTTGAAATAGCTACCCAGTCATGAAATTGGTAATGTTAGAGAGAGAGAGATGCAAAAACAAATTCTGGTTGAATAACCTTGGAATCCTGCAAAATGTTAGACTTTAAAATGCAAACATTGCATTGCAACATCAAGAAAAATAGCAGTCAATAAAACTATTAGCTGTATATTTTACAAATTCTGCAAGTCACTCGAACGGATGGATGACCAATACATACGGTCAACAAAATAACGCAGTAGCTTTTTGGATTGAGGTGTTCCATGATAAAAATTCTGCTGGAAGTGCTAGATGTCCGAACATTTCAATCTTAGCAGAAACAATTTTGACCTTTCGGTAGAAGGGTGGATCATAATACTGTTCCTATTGATTAAACAGGTGGTGGCCTTACAGTACAACAGAGGGACATCAGGAGTTCCAACTAGTTTCGCCATTTATTCCCGGCTTTGTCAAGGCTTTGGAACTCCTGATGTCCCTCTGTTATACTGTAAGGCCACCACCTGTTTAATTTTGACCTTGCTAATCTCTAATGCTGCCTGTCGATAGGGAGTTTTCCATCTATTTTAGTAGTTAAAAAACAAGCTGAGAAATAGGTTGTTATCAGATGTTTTACAAGTTATCATATTTGTGCGATATTATCTCTTGCACATATATTACTTTTATTTTTATTTAACCTTTTGTTTTAGTTTACTACCCTTCCCCCTATTGTCAAGATATCTCCTCTTATTTTATTGGCCCATTGTTCAAACATGTCCAATAGCCGTTAGTTTCCCTTCCGCTTAACCAATAGAAGATATTCTTGGCAGTTGCCCCTCCCCCCACCTTGTATTTATATTCTCTAGCACTAAGGTTTTATTTTCTTTAGTTGACTTTTGTCTCTCATCGCTGAAGATGGCTACTTGGTAAACGAAATCCGTATCCGGTATTTCAAATCTCCTTGTGGATTAGAGGTTCCCTCCCTTTTTGGTTCTACTAAAGTGGCAAATCTGTCGTTGCAGAATGGTAGGTAACGAAGTGTATTCCACAAGTGTGCTCCTTAACGCTCTTGCTCTGGGCCATTTTGGACTGTGGAGTTTTTTGCAGAGCAGCACGCCTTTCGATTGCGCTATCCACCTTATTCGCCAGATCTGGCTATCTGCGAGTTCTTCCTGCTTCCTCGCGTAAAAAACAAATGAGTTTCGTGGGGTTCGATTTTCTTTCTTTACGCATACATGGATGTAATTTCGAGTGTCTCCGGATTCGACTGGAATCAAGCCTCGTCTGATCCGTTTAATCTGTCCATAGCTTCTAATGGAGAGTACGTTGAAAAAAGATTCATATTTTTAGCACATTTTCGTAGAAGATATGCTTATGTGATCGGTTTGCCCAGCTGTCCGTCCGTCCGTCCGTCCGTCTGTAGACAATTCCAACAATGCATTGCGTGTAGTGAATTACTGGAAGAGACAAATCATCCTTGCATTGGGGAAAACGCGTACTGAGTACTTCGGTTCGGCTCTGCGCGTGCTCTAAAAGTTGTTGAGATTGTGCGCATGCAGGATGCACGTGACTGACGATTATAGAAAGGGGAGATCGGTGCCTAAACCAAAAGAATTTCTTTATTCGTAGGAGCTAATTATTTGTTCAGATAACTTGAAAACTAATTAACATTTTCAAACTCTGTGTTCACCAATCCTATAATATGGGATGGTGAGATAACCGAAATAGGTACAATTGCACGTGCTCTAATGGTACCATTATGATACCCCCCAAAAAATTTCCAATGACAAACAATGGCTTAATAGCACATGTCGTAAAGGTACCATATGTTACCGTTGGAACTTTCATTGCTAAGATATGCCATATATCAAACAACTCGTAATAACGGGTCATGAATGAATATAACGAATATTTAATTAGAGTGGGAATTGGTTTAGTAGCACGTGTCCTAATGGTACCATATGGTGCCGTTGGAATTTTCAGTGCTAAGATATGGCATGTAATCTATCAAACAGCTCTTAACAACGTGCCATGAATGAATGTAATAAGTAATTAACAGTGGGGATTAGCTTAGTAGTATGTGTTCTAATGGTACCATATATTACCTTAACAAAAATTAAACAAACATTGTGGAAAGGAACATCTAATCCACAAGGAGATTTGAAATATCGGATATGTATTTCAGTTACCAAGTAGCCATCTTCAGCGATGAGAGACAAAAGTCAAATAAAGAGTAACCGGTATTTCAAATCTCCTTGTGAATCGGAGGTTTCCCTACCTTCTTGGAAACTTTCAATGCTAAGATATAGCTTATAATATAAAAACCAACTCCTTATCAGTTGTTATACCTATTGTTATCAGTTGCTTATTATTATCAAGAGCATATTGCTGTTAAATTTAGCAATATCCATAACTAATTACTGTTAGACAATTTGCTAATTGCCAGTAGCTAATCGCTTGCTTCAACACGTAGATGCTAACGTAGAAACGCTTTAACCCTTTGACCATCACTATGAGAAGCATGGACAAAAAAAATTTTGTATATGGTTTTTTATATTTAAATAAGACCTCTAAACATTATAAAAATTAAAATTAATTTTTTATTTCAATACTTATAAAATTACAGAACTTCAACCAGCTGGTAGAGTTGCTGGTTAAGGGTAAAGAAACGAATTTGCTTATTACAAAAATTGCTAACATTCTGATGTTATTTTTGATGGTAGACTACGAAACATTGTTGTTTGTTATTTAAACAAAGAAATATTTTACATTTGGAGCACCTCCATCGGCTTACACCCTTTGGGCACAATTTGCATCTTCCACGTTGTTGGCCAAATACAGGCAAGTGACCAACATTATCAAATCTTACATCTGAAGTTGGCTGTGAAATTGTTGGTCTTTGATTTCTTTTATTGTTATTTATGGGTGAAAGAATTGGTCGTCCAACCTTTGGAGTTGTATTTATGAGCTTCAAGGTCTTGGCAATTTTGAGCCTAAAATTTTTTAATGGTTCTGCTCTTGTGTCTAAGAGTAGACAATCTCTCTTGTACATAAGCCATGCATTGCAAACAGCCAAATCAAGTACATATCCAAAAAGTGGCAGGTACCAACGTCTTGACTTCATTGGTGTCTTGTACAAATGTATTAACATATCTGATAAATCTATCCCACCCATATGTTCATTATAAGCCCGTATAATTGATGGGCACTGAATATCAATCTTAGTTTTGCTGTTCTTATCATAGCGTTTAATAGATCCAATTGGATTTATGCCATAAGCATTACTGAGTAATGACACAACTTTGTTATCATTCCATTTGATAGCAATAATGCCGTCTGATTCTCTATAATCCATGCTTCCACGACCTTCTTTGACTAATTCTTTATCATCACAAAGTGGAGCATTACCTGTTCTATTCTTTCTTACAGTTCCAACATAATGTAAATGTAATTTTGTTATGAGATAAGTGATTAACTGAAAACTAGTAAAAAAATTATCACAGAAAACTACAGATTTTTCTGGTTCTGGTATTGTTTTGGACAATGTTAGCACAACCTTGGCTCCAAGAAGCAATTTTTTTTCTTCTGCATCCAAATTAATATTATGAAATGTGTTCTCTCCCTGATACATCAAAAAATCATGGACAATGCCATCTGAACTTGCACGACAAAACAACTTAAATCCCCATTTGTTCGGTTTATTAGCAATATATTGTCGTAGATTTCCCGCTCTTGTACCTTTGTATGCAACCATAACCTCATCTACAGATTGCTTATAGCAAGCTGATATTTTCAGGCATTGCTGTCGAAATAGTTCAAAAATTGGCCGAACTTTATAAAATCTATCAGTACCATCAAATTTATCATTTTCATTAAAGTGTACCAATCTTCTTAGTAAACAAAATCTCCTTGCACTCATTGTATCGGCAATGGGTGAAAATCGTGAATCTGCATTCCAATAATCGGTGTTTGAAGGAAATGGAAACATTCCTTGATAAAGTAAGATTGATAAAAACTGGTTCATTTCAGTCTCATTTGTGTTGACTGATTTGGATTTTTCCTGAACAGAATACAAGTTAGTTTGCTCCACTATGTGAGCAATCATTTCATCAGTAAACAGAAATTTAAAGTATTCGTATGGTGTTTTGATAAATAGTGGAGGATTCAATGTCTGATCGGGTACTTGAAAATTGTCAATATCCCTTTTTCGCCATAAGTTTGCTTTCTTTTGAGGTTGTTCTTCTCCTGGATTTTTGTCTTTGTTGTTGTTATCTTCTGAGTCTGAGTTCAGGTTGTTAGCGTTCACAGACAAATACTGCATTTGATTTAAGTTATTCGACCTTTTTCTCTTTCCATTACGCTTTTGAATCTTATTGGAACTACTTGGCAACTCTTCATCATAACAGCTATCAGAATCTTCAATATCATAATCAGGATCTTCATCAGAGTCAGTTAAATCAAAATCTGAAAGATCTCCTCTCTCGGGCACTGCACAAACTGAAATTTTACGTCCATAAAATTGATTTGTATTCATGTTTCCTACAACAAAAAACAATGTTTTTGGATAGGATGTAATGACTAAATTGATCATTATATTATAAACAAGTAGCATACATTTAAAATTTAAACTCCCATGTAGCTGTTAATAGTGGTTTTATTATCAGTCATAATATAATGATTCTGTATTGTTAAATTGTAATTAAAATTTCAGTCATTATTCAAAAGAAAATTGTAATTCTCTAAAATATTTCAGAGTAATTTTGATAATTATAAAATCAAGCAGTTAATTCAAATTTTTATGCTTAAAAAATAAACAGGCTCTCTAATCATTCATATTTAATGAATAATGATATTCACAATATCATAATTTAATCTAAAAAGTCTTTTCGCATTTTTTATTATGAACTCTACCAGGCGGTCGAGATGTTTTCATTAAGTTATTATTACCTTTCACTGACAAATCAACCGCATGGTAGACTCCAAATAAGTTCGTTTTAAAACCTAATAAAACCAACTCTATTAACAAATCTAGGCTTATTTAAATCAGTATAAGGTACTCTATAAGAAAATAAATTTTGATTTAACTTACCTTCAAAGGAATTAGTTCTTTTATATATAAAAATACGAGACAATTGTAGGCCTTAAAATTTCCCGCACATGCGATTGACAATGGAGTTTGAAAGCCAATGTAGCGCCAGCAGTGTCAAAAAAACAAACTAAATCAATCAACCACATGGTGGAGAAGATAGAGAGAGGTTAAAATTTTCACAAAAATAGCTATATTAAGGTAAACCTTAAGGAAACCGGAGGTCAACCAGGCGGTAGAGATATGGGTTAAAGGGTTAATAATTGAATATGAAGAAATAATAGGCGCTTACATTGAACACTTCAGCAATTTAAGCTCACTTCATGTAACATTAAAGAACTTTTATTTGTTCAAATACACGGTGGACCAAAAAAAAAAAAAAAAAACTCGCCACTGAAAATTTGTAAGTCCAGTGGAAACGTCCACAAAGGGGTGAGCGATTCTAGAAGGAAGAACGCTACCATTTATTAAGGCAAGCGTTAACTTTAAATGGTAGAAGAAAGCACGAGTCGATTTCTAGACGAGGTAAACAATCTTAAATAATACACAAACTGTACACTTTTTAGATCATTGTCTCAGTTATTGACTATCTATTGACTAATAGAAATTGAAAAGTAAACACTTTACGATTTTGTTCGTACATCGACTTGTTCCATTTAACGGTAACGCCTGCCTTAATTAATGGTAGCGTTCTTCCTTCTAGAATCGCTCACCCCTTTGTGGACAGTTTCCGTTGGACTTACAAATTTTCAGTAGCGAGGTGTTTTTTTTTTTGGTCCACCCTTTATATAAAGAATTCTCTCCATTTAACCTTTCAGTTCTTCAAGTTTGTTCGTTTTAATTCTCTCTCTACGTTAGTTTACTTAAATAGTAATTTACAATTCAGTTTTCAAATTTATTTATTTTCTCTAGTGTTTTCAAATGTAAGGTTAATTCAAGGTATCTATGTACGATGTCTCGGTGCTATAACACGAAGAAAATATACTCCTTTTATCCACTTTGACGGTAAAATCATTTCTGTTTTTTTTATATATATATTTTTTTTTGTTTTGTTTTTTTTGTTTTTTGCTGTAAACTTCCATTGTCCGTGAATACTTGTAAATTAGCCTACTGAATGTCATAATAAAACCACTTTCACCAAAACATTGTAGTATCCGAATATTTTTATAACTTTTACGTTACAGCGTCTATAATAGAACTACCGGTACTTCAGAACCATTATTTCTAATATAAAAATAAGACAGTGTCTGTAAAATAACTATGCAGCAACTACTTGCGTGCCAAATCACGTGATAATTGTTGAATTGGTTATGCCTAGAATTAAAGACACAGTCTCTTTACAAATGCGCATGATTAATTGCCAAAGATAACAATACCGGGCATGATTAGTTGAGAAAATGTCACAAGACTCTGTAAGAAATGGCCTAGAATAGTTTAAATCACGGTCTATAGATATTCATGGTCATCGAGCTCCATTGTTAAAATGAAGCTAAAGTTTCTAGCTCCCGGTAGGGTGGAAACTATTGAAAAGTGGCGCTGCATGTACAATCTGCCCAACTGCGCCTGCAGCGCCACCCTATCGGCAGACAGAAACTTTACTTTCGTATTCAGTTTCAATGAAAATCTCTATCGCAGGTTGCGGTCGGGAATAGTGCGAACTATGCGGCACCTGGCGCGATCTGTTTTCCTTAGCTTCTCGAAACAATGGAAAATGGCCGAAGCTCGATGACCATGAATATCTATAGACCGTGGTTTAAATGAATAGTCCAAAAAAAGTTCAGTCAGAGAAGTGGAAACAGAACTAGATTCACTTCATGTCGAAAATTTTAGATTGTTAATTTAGCATTTTCTACGTTAAACTCGAATTTTCTAAATTTATTTTCGCCTGAAACTCGTTTTTTTTTAGGCTATTGTAAAATGACAGATTTCATCATGTTGAGAGCAATTTATGTTAATATGAATAACAATCTAATGATTCTTATTTGTAGAGTTTTTTTTTTTATTCCTTATAAAGAGTTTAAAAAGTCGTTACTTACTAATTTTTACAGCATATTTAATTAATTCAAAACTATTTTTATAGTATCAATAAACCGTTTCTCATTTATTCGTATTGCTGTTTACGTGTTTAAGCACTGCTTTATATATTTATATCTTAAAGAGGCCGATAATTTACAAATTAACCAGCAGAAAAAAAATTGTTAGCTTTTTATCAATTAAATTAAATTACAAAATTAATTTATGAGATCACTTAATTTTTACCATCCACATGATTCTAAATTTAGAGTTGTGACGTTACTTAATTTCATTATCCCATTAAATGACAAGGAAAATGCTTTAAGACGTTCATAAATATTTTTTTTTTCATGTCTGCATCTTCATGAAGAAAATATAATCATCAAGATATTATTAAAAATTAAAAACAAAATATTTTCAAGATTTCTAATTCATTTAGATCTTACTCCCATTATTAGACACGGATAAAAAATTTCCAATGAACACCATCAAATCAACATTTTTTTAAATCAACACTTGAGCCAATCATTCGATAGATCTTTTTAAATTTTAAATCCCAACAGAGGTTTAAAAATATATCCGGGAAAGATTCCAAAATCCACTCATCACCTATTGATTGCTCATTAACGCAGTCATCGGTTGCGCATTAAAATTCGATTAGAGAACATGCGAATTCTTCTACTCACGTTTTCTTTGCATTTTAATTTTTATCAAAACCGATTGTGATGTAAAGATGTTTTTTCATAATGATTAGAAATTCCTCTTTAAATTTATCGATTACAGTGAAATGACAAGCTAGCGTCTACATTGAACCTAATCAAAAATAATATTTGTAAAAATAAATTTGTTTTGTAATGCAAAAAAAATAATACGTGAAATATCATTCGTGCTATACTATTGCATATTTTAATTGATTTTCTTGTAATTAAAATCATTGTAAATACTGGACTGCATATTCGATTTTCTCTTAACGTACCTTCTTTTGCATTTGTCGATACTCATTCAAGATTAATCATGAGGGGCAATTTCCATAAACTCAATTAACGTTAAGTCCGGGTTAAAATTAGCAAGAATTAGAGAGAAAACCGCAGAAGTGTTTGTAAAGTAACAACTTAATGTATCGCTACAATGAAAATTTGAAGAAAATAAAACGTGAACGTTTAGCTAAAATATATACAGTAAATGGACTGGCTTTATTATATAATATAAAGCTATACTTAAATCATCCTTAATAATAAAAATCCTCATATAATGTTCAAATTCGTTAAGAATAACTTAAATTCTAGAAACGGGCCATTTACGAAATTCTCGTATACATATTTTGTTAATTAAAGGTTCCTTTTTAATACCAGTTTTTCCATAATCTTTTCTCCAAATTGTTTAATTCAAGTTCTCGTAGTCAAAATTATCATATTTCCAATATTCCCCCATCATTATTTATAACGCGACATTAAATAAATGCCAGTTTTTTTTTAAATATATATTTGGGGATTTAGCAGCCATTAATCATCTCGGTCATCACCATTATACCATAATCCTCCGGAGAGAACTGCATAAATAAGGACAATGTTCTTATTTTTTTCCCTATACGGAATGATCATTTGCTACTTTTTAGCCGTGATGACAGCTTCAAGCAACGTTGCATACTTTCCACCAATGTCTGATAACGACGTGCCGGTACATTCCGTCAGCTACACCTTAGAGCCTCCGCCAATTAATGACGTGTTTCTGCGACTCTCTTGTGCTCGCACTCGGTATTCTAATTCATCTCAGAAAGTCTATTGGGACGGACCATTGAACTGGCTAATCTAATATTTATCTTCAAACCAGACAGGTAACAGCTGGGGGCTTTATAAAAAGGTGCATTATACTTACTACTGATAGAAAAACGGGCCTTTATTAAGTTGTTGCCACTCTGTAAGTAGTGTATAATTATCCAAGATGTCCATATAGCGTTAAGTGAACATCCAATGCTAAATGAATTCTCTGGATAATTATACGCTTCTTACACAGTGCCAGCAGCATAGTGAAGGGCCATTTTATCAAATCGTTGCGTATCAAATGTCGGATTTCGAGGAGGGTTCCGCGCTTCATCACGGTTTCCACGTTTAGTAGCAAGTACCCATAACAAAGTGGTACATTTCCAGAGATAAACCTATCGGCGACCAGCTGCCTGAAATTTGCATGTCTGCGATGATATTTAATAGCGTTTGAACCCAAGCGAAGATAGTCATGACTTCATACGAATTACGTGTGATAATGCATTACGAGTTCAGGTTGAATCACACTGCATCCAACGCCTCTCGAAACATCAATAAGGTATTCGGTATAGGCACCATAAACGAACGTACTGTCCAACGTTGGTTCCGAAAATTCCGGGCGGGAATGACGGACCTGGCAAATGAGCCACGCGGCAGACCGCCCAACGTGTTGAATGACGTTGATCTGAAGCGATCTGTGGAAGAGGACCCGTCAAAAACTGTTCGGGACCTTGCAGGGGATCATGCTCTATCGGCGTCGACTGTCATTAGACACCTTAGGACCATCGGCAAGGCGAAAAAGCAGGACAAATGGGTCCCACATGAACTTAAGGAAAACAAAAAGAGCGTCGGTGTGTGCGGAATTGCTTTTGCGCCATGAAGAAGCGGAGATTCTTGATCGCATTGTCACCTGCGACGAGAAGTGGCTCCTATACGACAATAGGAAACAGTCAGCACAGTGGCTGAATGCTGATGAACCCCCGTGACAGTTACCTAAACCCCCATTGCACCCCAGGAAGCTCATGGTTACATTTTGGTGGAACATCCTTGGTGTAGTGCATTACAGCTTCCTGCAGCAGGGGGAGACGATCACCTCTGCGACCTACTGTCGTGAACTGCATCGTATGGACACAAAACTGTGTCAGCAACAACCTGCACTTGTGCATCGCAAAGGCGTCCTTCTGCTGCATGACAACGCGCGTCCGCACGTTGCACGAACGACCGTGCAGGCGCTATAGACTCTGGGCTACGAGATGCTTCCACACCCCCCCCCCCTCCCGTACTCTCCGGATCTCTCCCCTACCGACTACCATCTTTTCCAGAGCCTAGACAATTTTCTCCGGAGGGAAACATTCCTAGCTCAAGCAGACGTCGAAAACGCATTCCGGGAATTTATTGAGTCCCGTGACCATGGATTCTATCGGACAATGTTTGGATTGCAATGGGGGTTATTTCGAGGTGCACGTGTGAAGGTGTCCTTTCTAGAGGGCCATTAAAGATGACCTCTACAATCCGACATTTGATATGCAACGACCTGATAATATCAGTAAGATAATGCACCTTGCTACAAAGCCCCAGCTGTGTTCCCTCACCACAACTAGTCGGCCAGGAAGAAGACACGTAAAAGATTTTAGCCAGGAACGCGTCTCACCAAGTTTGTTTTACTTTCTCCAAGTACTTCACTCTATCGCATGGTTGCGTCCAAGATTTGAGCGTGTCACGTTGCATTATTTTCGCTTGGCACAATTCTAAAGCTCGCGCACTGGTAATCCACAATAGAGATGAATCGGCGTGGCGTGCTATGATTTTCTGATTATTCCAAAGGCTTAGAAATATCAGATTGTTTTGAAACTTTACAGCAGATATTTCCTGGCAGAGCTCCGAGTAAGGCTATAGTATCGTCCTGCTATCGCGAGTTTAAGAGGGGAAGACGAACCTCACAGTGGACGAACCAGCCGATGCAGTTACGCCGGAAAACATTCGTGCTCTCTCACGAATGGCAATTAGCTGACCTATTCCCGGATTGAAGCAAGCCTGGGCATCCGATCATCACCGGTTAAAACAATCTTGCATGACTATCTGCAATTTAGGAAGGTTTCATCAGGATGGATCCCTCGTTAGTTGATCCAAGAGCAGAAAACAGCCCGAATGCAATCGTGCCAAGAAATGATCGAAATGTTCAACAATGGGGCATCAAAACGCGTCAACTAACGAGGGATCCATCCTAATGAAACCTTCCTACATAGAAAACGACATAGAAGAACAGGTGAAGAAACAGGGTTTTATCATTATGACCCCGAAATTAAGAACAATCTCAACAATGGTTCTCCAAAGGGCAAGGACCACCACAGAAATGCAAACGTTCTTGAAGTGCTGGGAAGATGATGGTGGCATTTTCTTCTGTTTTACTGGCCATATATGCACGGTTGTGATTGAAAACAAGAATACGGTTATAGCAGAGCGTTATGTGACATCCTACGTGCCAAAATCCTAGAAAAACGGAAGGATAAACGTTCGAAGACAAGAGGTTTGTTGTGGCATCTTGACAGTGCCCCAGCACATTGCCGTTAAGACAACTGATTTTTTCTGTGAAAATAGGGTCAGTATTTTCTATTTTTTTTCTTTCTTCTAATTTTTGAATTACTATTTTTTTGGTTCTATTGTCGGGAATCGAACATATCGGCCTTTTGGCCATACAGGTCTTGGCTGGAACTTTTTTTCTGTAATATTCAACTAACAGTAAATAAATATATGTTGACGCATCCCCGTTATTCTCCAGATTTGGCACCTTGCAACTTCTTTTTGTTCGCTACAACCAAGAGTAAACTCAAGGGGTTCCATTTCGACAGCGACGATGACATCTTAGCTGCATTCAATGGCTACATTTTGAAGCTCACTGCTCAGGACTGAAAAAAAATGCATGTCGACTAGTTCAGAAGGATGAAACTTTGTAAAATGCTAAAAGAATTGTCTTCGTAAGATGCGTGCAGCGTTCCCGGCTAAAAACTTTTAGGGTACTTCTCGTACATTTTCGGAAAGCATGAAATAGCGCAATTTCTGGGCCCAGAAAATTCCAAAAAAACTTACTCAGACTCTGCTATCACAGACAAACTCACGAATGTGGTTTCAGGATTGTAAGAAACAACTGTTGGGTGTAATTTAAAAATCGTAGACCAGATTTATATACAGGGTATTTCACCAAAAGCGAACCAATAGCTAACTTCTAAAATATAGATCTGACAGAGTACTTTCAATGGATAAATTATTGTATTTTTATGTGAAGAGTTTTTATGTGCATTCCATTTCCAAACAAGTGACTCCATTTTCGAATATGGAAGTCAACTTTGAAAGTGTGGAACTTTTATTAAAGTTTTGAAACCAATTTTATCGCTGAAGGTAAAGAAATAGAGGGTGGGTCTTAGAGAAATTCCTATTGTACTTTTTGATAGTCTCTAAGAATCCGAAGTCAGAATTTCAAAAATCCAAAATATTTTAATACACACGCAGATTGAAAAGATATTTCATAGGAAGTTAGTACTCACCAAGAACAACAAATGATTAAACAGTGAGCGCGAGTATAACAAAATTTATTGGTCAAAATACCAAAAGCATTACAACTCTCAATAGGATGTTGGGTCGCATTCTAATGTATCTGCAACACATTGTGGCATGGAGTCATACAAGTTCTTAGCGTAGCTTGACGCAGCTTATTCCATGCAGACTGAACTTTGGCTTGTAGCTCTTGCAGATCTTGTACCAGCAGTGGAATTATACAGAACGCTCCATAGCATCCCATAGATTTTCTATGGGTGCAACTTTTTTTTGGCGATGAGTGAATAACACGAGATCTTTGTGTTTCTGATACCGACTGAATCTTTGACCTTCAAATTTGATGCTGACTTACGGGATTACATCTACATGACTTTAAAAAAATCAAAGTTTGACGATTTTAAATTACTGGATCCTTGAATCTTGTTAAATAAAAAGTTTGCTTCTGGGATTTCCGATTTCCAGTCAAATTTTTTCACTGCTATATTTGGGATGTAAGCGGGAGGTTCTTTCTGGCTGCCAACAATTGCTTTTTCCCCACTCTTTATAGGCTGCCATCTTCGAAATCGCCTTCGTTTCCCTCGTCCCTTCTGAATCGATTCTTTTCTTCATCCATGTTTCCTTGCTGTTGCTTGCACGATCCACCACCTAGCGAGTCCTCAATTTTCTTCATCGTCCCACACAGAGTCCACGTATTGGCATGCAAATGAAAGTGTATGAAGGTAGGTGTTGTAAGCAATTCCTCCGAGTTTGCAACTGATCGTACGAACCGAATCCAAGTTTACTATTTCTGTTTACTTTTACAAATTATAGTTAACATTTCGTAGCTCACTAAGCAAAAACTCGTCATACAGAAATTCATGAAATTTTGGGAATGGCTTAATTATGTAATAAAACATTTTCCAGAACAAAAAAAAGTAGTTCCAAAAACCATCAGAGGGCACATTTCAAGATGAAATACTGGCAGATGCTAATTCTGATTATGTAAATCTGCTAATGTAGAACTAAAGTTATAACTGTTTAGCATGTAACGAATATGATTTAACTCTTCCAGAACGTGCTTTGCTGGTAAAATTGTTTTACCAAAATGGTGAATCTGCTACTTTGCGAAAATTTCGTTCTTTGAAGCAGATACGAATAAGTCTAATCAGTGGCAACGGACTAAGAAGAATTTTCAGGGAAGAATTACAGTTGAGTAACTCTTCCCTGGGATGATTGTGAAATTTGAAGAAATAGGCTCATTGGTTGTTCAGCCAGGAAGAGGACGAAAGGTCGTGGATGATGTAGCGACACAAATGATGGAGGACAGGTCAAATTTCATGGGCAGCACTGGTGTCCAGCGTATTGCAGGAGTTGTAGACCAATCTCGTGCAACTGTCCACAGAATTCTTCAAAAAAAATTTACACTTTAATTATGTGATTCATTGTTACGTTCTCTAAAAAGCTATTGTACGCCCTCTATTGGTGGTTTTTGGAACGAACTTTTTTTTTTTTTTTTTTTGCTTTTAAAAAAATCCCATCATGTAATTAAGGCATTCCCAAAATTACATGATTTTCTGATGAATATTTTTGCTGTACCCAGAAACGAAATGTTAATTTTAGACACCTTATATACCTAAGGATGGACGATGTCACGAAAACTTTGCCACTAACCATATGAAGCGTGTTAGCATCTCAGAATTAAGGAATCACAAATCAGTACATATCAGAAAGCTGTTTCATACCCTGAGACGCCATACATCTAAACTGAATTGGACAATTTAAAAACGACACAAGCCTTGTTGCCTCTCTAAATGATGTACTGCCTTGGATGTTATGCTCTTTGCGGTCTCTACTTCTGGGGATTTTCGGCTCATTTGTTCACGACTTCTAGGTGGGAAAGTTAATGTTGAACAGATAAGTACTAACCCGTTTGAATGTTAATAATCATAATTCAAGAAAAACAAGGATTTAAAGGCGAGAATTACGACAATGGATGAATATATTATGAGAATTGCTGCAATGTACTTAAGAGTTATTTTTACAGAATATGCTACCAACGTTGCCAATACGGATAATAAGGTATCTTAATTTAAAGTGAAGTATATTGAAAAAATTAACTTTTATAATTAAGAAATTTGATAAGATTAAACTATCTTTCATTTATTGATAAAATAAATTATTTCATTGCAACAGAACATTCATTTTTCTATTGGTGCATTTACATTTAAGCACGAGTACTAAAGTATCCAAAACTATTTTATACATAAATCACGTAATAAAAATCCTTCTGAAGTTGTGCAGTAGAACCCGGATAATCCGAACTCGGTGAGCTCGTCTCCTTGTATATGAAATGAAATAATATTCAACGAAACGCTCGCTATCAGGCTTGTTACGTCTGAACTGAGATAGCAGCTCGTCCGTATAATTTATTCAAGGGTATTAGGTTTTTGATAAACACCTACGTAATACTGCCATTTGATAAGATATAATACATCCTTTAGCATCTAGTTTGGCTAATTCGAACTGTTGTTAATCCGCACGGCTTTTACTGCATTTCATTCAAACTTCTGTTTGTTTGTTTTTTATTTTATTTTATTATTATTTTTTTGGCTTATTTTCCAATTATCTTCACTTTCTTTCCCCTTCCTGATTAACACCCAGCAATTCTCTTCTCGTATTAATGCTTTCACAGCAACATCAATCTTAAAATTGTATACTCTTAATAAAAATTACTAATAATTTCCGATCATTCTAGAGCATTAGTTGAGTAACCATAATTGCCATTAAATAATTCTATGCAAATATAGTTCAGAAGTAATGGAATCCATTGCAAAATAAAGAGACGAAAATGCCTTAATACAACATTTACCTTCTAATGCGTTAGTATCTTATGAACCGCATTCGCAATCACTGTTTTGCTAAGGAAGTTTAGCTGAAACAGTTTACTTTTAGATTATCGTAAGCATGCTTGGATGGAAACATTAAATGAATTAAGCAGATAACTCATTTGGCAGCATGTTTATCTTTCCAATTTCGTTTCCAATAAAATACAAATTATGTAAGGTATTCAGACCTGGTTTGAGAATACGCCTGTTGCGTTATACGTATGATAAACACAGATTCGGAAATAGAGCTAAGCAAGATTTCGTGCAACAAGCATCCCACCGAATCAAAAAAAAAAAAAATTTTCGGTCCAGTTGGCACTTTCATGCTTCAAGAACCAGCAAATTTGTTTTCCTTGCTCTTGAATGAAGTTTTGTGAAATTTTAATATTTCCAGTATTGTGAGTAGTGTAATCACAAGACACCTTGGTCCCACACCTTTTTCTCCATATTATCTTTCTATAAAATGGAATAATATATAAAATAAAATAAAATAAATAAAATAAAATAAAATACTGTTTCACCATAACAAAATTAAAGGAAAAATACGACCAGAACCTGGAAGCGCTTTTCGACAGCAAGGCTATTATCATTCAGCAGGGACCAAGGAGCACACTAGGAGGACCAGAGTGAACTGACTTGAACACGACAATCGGCAATCGAACAGTGAAGTGCACATTTCTTCGGGTGGGACGAAAGCAGTGCTTTCACGAAGCTCACCCTACCAGAATAAATTCCACATGAAATACACTGAAATAGACAAGAAGCCTGACTAACCCCAGAGGTCTTCCACTTTATGAAAAAATAATAAGATTGACGATTATCAGAAGATTGGGAGAGGGGGCGGGGGGGTGGTATCACATCTTCCAATAATCCGGGAAGGAAACGTTGCCAATGTCTTCGAAGTTGACATCAAGAATATGCCTCGGTTTTCTATACTTTGTATGCCACTTCATTTCCATCAGGTTGGTTAGTGTTCCAGCCACCAGTTCATTGTCATGGGGCTCTTCATCGTCTGCACCATGTTCACCAGGAGATCTTGGATACACTTACTAAGGAGAGTAATGTTCAAATCCGAGTGGATGTAAAGATTTTTTACGGTCCTTCTTCCATGCTGGGCAATGGTCCTCAGTGTAACATTCTGGAACGACTGGAGTTCACTTTTATATATGGTTGCCCACGCAGGCATGCCATAGAGGAGGATGGTCCGAATCATCGTCTTGTACAGTAGCAGCTTATTGTCGATGCTGAGGGCACTGTTCCGACCCAGGAGAGTTATGAGGCTGTACTTAGCCTTCTTTGCTTTGTTCAAAATGTAAGTCACGTGACAGTTCTAGGTGGTCTTGAGTCGATTATAACGCCAAGGTACCTGTAATTCTCGACCCATTCGAGTTCCTTATTGAATAGAAAAAAGTAATAAAAAGGTCAAGAATGATACGGTAGAAGGCAAAATTAAATGTTTTCTACCGTATCATTCTTGACCTTTTTATTACTTTTAGACACAATGATAGTAGATAAGGTCCTCAAATAGGCGCATATTAATGAGGAGGGGGTGACCAATTTGCTCTAATTAAAGTCCTCCCCTCCCTTTTTGCTCCAATTAAAGTCCTCCCCTCCCTTAATGTGGGTGTGGTCATTTAATGTGGGCATTGTTTTAATGAATTAATGTGGGCGTTGGTTAATTAATTAATGTGGGCGTTGGTTAATTAATGTGGGCGTTGGTTAATTAATTAGGGCGTTAACCCTTTAATTAGGGCGGCGCCCCTTTGATTGGAAGGGCGTGGTCATTTCGCCCCAACTTGTACGGGCATGCCACAAGGTGTTTGCGTGTCAGGGCTTGTGAAAACTTGTTTCACATGCCCCGACATTTAGTATTCGCCCCACGTGACCCCTCTACCTCCCCCTACACCTACCTGACGTCACAGGCGTTCAACCAATCCGCGCGTAGAAGGTACCTCACGTGACCCACCACCTCATCTCCCCTCTTTTAATTTGGGCGTTGGCCTTTTAATTTGGGCGTTGGTCTTTTATTTGGGTGGGGGCCTGGAATA
>JAHWFO010016894.1:2473931-2490778 GCA_023313115.1 Rhysida immarginata
TATTATTATTATTATTATTATTATTATTATTATTATTATTATTATTAATTACATAATCTTAGTTTGTTTCTAATTAGGAGCAGTTATATCTATATTATTTTGTTAAATTTTAAATGTTTAACTTTTGACAGAATACAAAATGACAATTATAATATTGCAATAAGTAGTTTTTATCCGGTTCCTTAATTGATATCGGCATTTGTATCAAATGTACTTTTTTAATTTGTAAATAACAAACAAAAAACTTGATATCTTCCAGATGTCTTAAAGGTAAACTCTTTGATAATGGTTATAAATGAATCTAAGATGATTTTTTTTTCATGTCATATGTCTTTGGAAGATAATAATGAAATGTAGGAAATAGTAAAGGAAATTCCATGGCCTTGTCTCAAACCAGATTACCACTTTGATGTTTTATGAACCGGGTGACTAGCAACCAGGAAAATTGGAAAAGTCAGCAGGGAATAATCAGGGAATTTTATTTAAAACTGGGAATTTTCAAAACATTACTTTTAAATAAGGAAGCAATGAGAAGAAAGAAAGGTGATTTTGATGTTTCTTCTCTAAAAGAAGTCTAAAAGATGATGATCGTGGAAAAAGAAGTCAAAGGAATTTGAAGGGTAAAGCTAAACTCTTAAAAAAAATGCATTCCATAAAGTTGAGCAGCTATCTGATGAGATAAACAGTTGGAAAAAAAAAAAAAAAAAAAAAAAGAATTATTTCATTATACAGAGTAAGTTGTTTTTTTATCTTGAGCTCAAATATCTCCAAAATTCTAGGAGGAAATGGTTTAAAATAGAAGTTATCTTATAGGGTAAAAAGGATCGCATAATCAGTTTTTATTCTGTTGAAGTTCATTTTTTTAATGGAAGTACGTATTTTTAATCAACATTTTATTCTACATAAGAGTATGAAATTCTAGGTTGAATTTTCATTCTTTGTTTCGTAGTTTTTAGATATTTAAATTAAAACTTAGTCTAATCATGCACATAGAAATTATGGGAAAAAAAGCTTGCTTTCTCTACCGCAACACAATTTTTTTGCATTTTCTAGGTACATTTAGCCTATTCTTAACCCATTTGTAGCATAAAGTGGATATATCCACGCAAAATTTAATTTTCTTTACCTGTGGAAGTCAGATTCAACCTACAGGCTTTAAAAAACATCTCGTTATGTTGCGAAAAATGAAAATGAAATAAAATTACGCAGTGAAAGAATTAAACTAAATATCTCAAAAAAGCGAGACAAACAAAAATTCAGACGAGAATTTCGTATTTTTGTATTTAAATATAAATTGCTGATAAATAGTACCTCCCACTAAAAGAAATAAAGTTGACTTTGTAAAGGCGTTGAGATTCTTTTAGAAGATAAAAATTGATTATACAGTTCTCATTCCCCCTAGATAAACAACTTTGGTTCTGAACATTATCTCTTAGAACACTATGTCAGAGATATTTGAATTTGTCAAGATAAAAAAAAAAAAAAAAATCACCCTATATAAACTGGTGTCCATAAATTAATGGGTTTACAAATGGAACCCTTCTTGATAAGGCTGTTCACTCTAGGTCATGTAAACACAATTCAATGATTAAGCCTAAGGTGGCAGTACTGCCGATGGAATTACATAAGTGTGGTTCCCTGCTCAGAAACACACAGCACAACGTGTTGGTGCACTCAAAACTAGGGTATCCAACAATGGTTTGGGGATGGCATCCCATTCTGGACCAATGACATTCGCAAAACCTGCAGTGTTAGCAGAGGTGGTACTCTTGCCGCAATACGTCTTCCAAGATGCTCGATGGGTATAGGTCTGGGAACAGTGCTGGCCAATCCGTGTGCCGGATGTCTTCATGTTCCATGTAGCCATTCACTATGGCAGCCTGATATAGACTGGCATTATCGTCCATGTAGAGGAAATCTGGTGACGACAATGCCCGTCTAATCTGCAAGCGTTTCCATCTTATCGGAACTGTATCCAGTCTTAAAATGATGCTAGTCGAGGTAAGTGTATAGGGAGAAATATCAAAACATAAACATTGAATATCCGCCATCGTTTGAGGGCATCGAGACCCATGGCTGCCATGGCTCTGAACTTATCCCATTGTTATACAATACATCCAAACACGCAACAACTTGTTACCATCGTAATACAATAACAAGTCGGGCAAAAACTGCGCACTTCGATGAGTAGCAGTATAGAATTGCCTTCCTCTAGCCCTCAAAAAATGGCAGCTGTACCCATCATTCAATGTGAAGATATTTTCCCCTCTTCTGTCACGAATGGTGTTGCTCCTCTGTATTTAACGATGGAATGGTGTTTACAGAATGGCCTTACCACGTTTGATGCTGATCGGAAGTACAGAAGGGCCTTCCTCTCATTCTACAAATCCCTTACTTTCTGGACACCAGTGTTTTTGGTAATGTTATATACTTAAGATAAGTACATAGTGGCTCAGAAGTTTGTTACGTTCTAGTGAAGTGTCCATAGGCCATTTGTTGAAAAATGCTACCAACTGTGTTCCAATCCAATTAATTGATTTGCTAGATACCCTGATGAAGGTCCCTGATTCAAGTCTAGGCCATGCAATTTTCTGTGTTGTTTTCTACATTTAATTATAAACTCTATTAAACTCCATTTAATTGTGCTTAAAATTAAAGATGAGGGTATTAAGGGATATTTATCATATGCAGTAGAACTTTGCTATAGTGATATCGGTTTTGATTATAACTCTTCTATACAGTCAGGTTTCCTGTAGTATGAACACTGTCTTCATAATGTGTTTTTCAGACTTGTTTAATACAACAAACTTGTATGCATCTACCTCGCACATGACATCACTTTCAAGTCTTCCTGCAGTCTTCACAGGAAGCATTTTAACGCAGCATGGCCACATAAACAAAAGTTTTAACGTTCGATGAAACAAATTAAAGTGATTCATCAAATTGAGGATGGAATTGGCCAGGTTAATTTCACTGTCCAAACAGTTCGAAAGAGCAAGGATAAAATCATTGCTGCATTCGAACAGAATGGACTGAAAATTAAACTGTTATGTATACAAGAATGGAGCAACATAAATGAAACTTCTTAAATGGTTTAAGCAATACAGAAACAACAATGTACCCTTCAGTGGACCTCTCCTTATGGCAAAAGCAGAAGACTTTGCTATGAAATTAAAAGATGAAGGATTTGTATGCAGCAGTGGCTGGATTGACAGATTAAAGCTTTGTTAGAACATAAATTCGACGAAGCCAATAGCGTGAATACTGAAACACCTGTATTTTACTATGTATCATACTTCAAGTTTTCATTGTTGGGTGGTAGACTTACAAGTGAATAAATCTAAGATAAGCCAAGTTAATTGTGTGTTCTATATAGGTATAGAAATTTTCTATCCCACTAGAAACCCCTACTCTACGATATCATGCAGACAAAGTTTAAAAAATGTAAAATCGAAGAAAAATTTAAAATCGGGGAAAATAATGGAAGATATGCCTTGTTTGTATCCTATATTACAAATTGTTCACTTCTTAAGACAGTCCGAAACAGTGCTTTATTTACATTTTCCTATCGTTTTAACGAATATTAAGAGTTGACACAGCTGCCACCTGGATGATGAAAAATGCTGGACACTCAAACAAAGGAGGAAAAATAAAAATAAAAAATTCATTAATGTGTTTTTCTTTTGAAAACTTATTTGCCATTGCACAGAGTTGCACGTCGCTAGTGAGACAACACATTTTAAAAAATTTTTTCTTTAAAAATAAGATTTTTAATTTGTAAAAAGTATGTTTTATTTTGATGTTTTTAAAATATGTTGGTAACTCAGACAATCGAACATCTAACCCAGACGTTTTGTCGAAATACCGGACAGGTGGCAACACTTAGATTGGAAGACATGGCAAAAAAAGTGACTAACGCTTTATTTGCGGGCGAAATGGCAGTAAACCAAGTTTCCATGTCAGTAATTGCATGGATTCAAATCTGTGCAAAATCAAAATAGACACTACTGGTGAGACATCGAATTAGAATGTGCAATCGTGGAAAACTCAAAAGAGAGGAAACTTAAATTCAAGGAATTTTTAACATTGATCTTTTGAGTATTTTGCACAGGCTTTGAATTTGTAACGTAAATCCCAGGGAAATTTCTTAATAAACAGTTGTTTGCTAAAATGAATTAACCATTATTTTCTACAAAGATATTCTGTGATATTATAGTATCAACTTTTCTCACTCCGAAGATTGTAAAATTGAAATTTCACTGTATGAATGTTATTATGCCACTCGTTTATTACTGCATAATATTTTAGGTCCCTTGGATGTTAATAATTTTTAATTAGAGCTTGAAATTCATAATTACTGAAAAATTTGCATCCCTGCAATAGGGACTAACCACCATGACTTAGGGCATTTCCATGGAGTCGCACGCGTCTGAGAGCGGGGACAAAAATCTTGTCTATAAAGTAACGATCGCACTTGTTCAGTATGTCCATAGTGACTGGTCGCAATCATACTCCATGGCCAATCTGCTGTTGGTTGAGTGTATTCAAAATGATAGAAGAGAACAAATAATTTCAAGTGTTTGTGTGCTCATTGTATGATAAACATTTCTTGGAAAGGAAAGAAGCGGGAAATTATGTTATGCACCATGAAAAAGCCGCTAAAGTTTCTGAAGAAGGTAAAATAAATTAAGTATGTAGTAAAACATGAATGAAAGTTGTTAAATGCCTTTCATACATTCTAATAACAAGCACTGCTTGTCGATGAAATGTTGATTTGCGCCATAGCTGTGTGCTGCCGAGTGCCAGTGTCACGTTGAACCAATATCAGCTTCCTCAAAGATACTGGAAAGCAGAGGGATTGGATGAAAGCTCTCATTTTGCCTCTTCTAAAGCATTTTTCTTATTAAAATATTGTCATCAAATCCAGGATTGATATATAAATTACTTTATTACTGTTGAATTTTTCGTAGACTTTACATTCATTGCAGTTGAATTGGGAATAAAGACCTTAGAAATTTAAAATCTGAATTGTACATTTAAGATGGAAGCTTACTTTGTATATTAATTATGGATTAAATTTTTAAACTTTTTAAACACTGTCATTCTAAAAATTTTTTTTCAGTGATTTTTTTTTTTTTAAGTAAATATTTCAAAGGGATTCGAATCCATGACTTAATTGGTCTGGAGAGCGACAAGACCTGTGCTTTAGCGCTCTTGGTTTATTATAACTGTAACTACAAACATCATTAAAGTAACTTCTATGCAAAATTTTGAGAAGGGTTTAGCTTTCTTAAACTGTCTGCATTATAGGGTAAATCTAAATGAACTTAATTAATTTGTGTTTTTGTAAAAGTAACTACAGTGAAACTCCTGTTTTACAATATTATACAAAGTTAAAAAAAAAAAAAAAAAAAAAACCTGGGAAAATGAAGGAAGACCCAAAATGTGCGTATTTTTTCAATATATGCCTTATTTATCTCCCATATTACAAATTGCTCACTTCTTAAGCATTCCAAAGTGGCGTTTTGTTTACATTTTTCCTGCAGTTTCAATGACTGTAATTTACAGTGCTCCCTCTATATAACAGCACTCAACACCACATTTATTTTCCAGAAAAAAGCTTCATTATATGGACTTGCTGTTATAAATTTGACGTTATTTAGAGTGCCGTTATATACAGATTGAACATATTGCCAACACAGCGCCCTCCACAGTAATGACTGCAGCTTTACTTCTGGGCATAATGGTTGCCATTTATTTCTGGCTCAAAGTTATATCATGAAGGCACACATGTTTGGATAGTAGAGAATCGATAGTTGCAGAGAGTGAAATCTGAAAGGCTGTGAATTTGTAATGTAAATTCTGTGAAAACAAAAATTCGAAGATCATAAAAACAGTGTCCCGTCCCAGGGCCAGTCACACTGTCGATGTTCTTCCATGATTGTTGATGCCTTTAATCAACACCACCTCTACTCAAAGCCTGAGTGCGAAAATGTCATACATTGTTAAATCATCTACGGTAGGGTATTGTTAATCATATTTCAACCAATCATAAGCTCAAAATTGTCCCTACTGTAGGTGATGTAACAATGTATGATTTTTCCGTGAGCAGGCTTTCTCTCTAGGCGGTATTGCTTTAATACCATATGCCTGGCATATTTGAACGGATGCGTCAGTCAATGCTTCGGCAATGCCAGTGTTGTGTACAAGGAAGGGTACATCAGTTTAAAGCACTCCTGTAATGCACAAGTTGTCAAACATGTGTTTATTTTTTAGTGAAGGCAAATTCATTAGCTAGTCAAGTTACTGGCCCTTGCATGAACGATTGCTGCGACTGAAGCAAATGTAGGGCCGTACTAGCACAAGATAGGACACGCATTGCTTAATAAAAAATGTTTCTTATGGTACCCTCTACCATGTTCTTCTTAACATAAGTTCCGACTTGCTCTGCTGTAGAGTATCGTTTCTCATGCAGTGACTTCTTACTCTGTAATAAATACTTTGTACTGTACACTTAAAAATAGCTTTTTTTTATTTAGAATTGCCCTGTATTAATGTAATTATTAACTTACCCTAATTTTCTAGATAGAAATTTTTAGAATTAAAAATTCTGCCAATTTCACCAGACTACAGTGTTAAAACATTGAGCTATGGACTCTTTATAGTCTGCAGAATGGATCTTAAGCCCTGACCTATTTTACTGCAGATTCGGAAAACTAGAATAAGTGATTGCTTAGGCAGTCACAATCAGTATTGGTGTTTTTTGAGAGTTTTCCTTTGTTAGTTTTTCCTTTTGCTGTCGTTTTGAGAGTTTTGTATATAATCTTTTATTTTTTGTATTATTGTGTTGAATTACAACTTGTATGTTTATTCTTAACTTTTATATTGATATTATTATTATTATTAAAAAAAAAAAAAAAAAAAAAAAAGCTATTGTTGCGATTTCCCTGGAGTTCAGAGGAGGGGATCTTCATTGTTTGCTTCATGTAAAATCTGCTCCACAGTAGCGTTGTTCACATCTGTAACTTCTACAGTTAGCAAAATCTTGATTTAAAGGCTGCAGGAATTCACGAGTTGCTTTTTCCATTTTGAAATACTTCCTGTGATACCCATTGGAAATGCCAACACCAATCAAATTTGTAAGTGATTGTCTGTAGTTGGCGAAGAAGTGTTTTGCACTTCTTCTCAGAAGCCTCTGCATTGGCGTTCGCCAAGGTTGATTATCACTTTTGATTCGAGCTCTGCCTTAAACGGACAAATGCAAGCACGTGAAAAAAGTGTAGTTGCTATAACAACCACACAAAAACATAATTGATGATGCTTCAGGATGTCATGTGCAGAACTGGTTGAAACGGGGGCTTAAGATCATATCTGCAGACTATAGTTTCCTAGAAGGAAGTCCTTACCTGATACCATCCAAGGCTTTTATGCTATGTGAAGAAATGAAATGCTGGGTGCAACAAGTTTTCATCTTAGTTTTTTCTTTCGTTATGTCAGTTAATTCAAACAGTTTATAGAGGACTGAAAGTAATGCCCTAAATCAGCGGTTGTCTATCTTTTTGCAATTGCGTACCACTAAACAAATATTTTAGCAACCGTGTACCATTGAAACAAAGTAACTTAACAACACATTGCCAACAACCTTTCCAAATACCACAACTTAACCGCTTGGGTACCACTGGTTGAGAACCGCTGCCTTAAATAGTTTTAAATTTACAGAAAATAAGATAAAATTTTAATGGAATTTATTAAACTAATAACATCAAGGTTGATATATTAATTTATATTTCATCTTTTCCCCCCTTCTGAATTAGCTTTTGTAATATACAACTTCTTAAGTTTGTGTTATGAATATCTTGGAGGAGAAAGTAACATAATGACAGAAATACGTGGTAAACCTATAAAGTGAGTTCGACATTTATAGACCCTTTTTATGTAATTTATTTGTAGCATATTGCCTAATTTTTTTAATTTCATAATTAAATGTAGATCCAGTTGGTTATATTGTACATGTTGTTTATCAGGGAAGACTTATACAATAGGTTTTTTGAGGTTTTGTAAGCAGGTAATGGACCACTGTATTTGAAATGCTCTTTCTTTATCTCAGAGGAATAATGTATAAAATTATATTTTTTTAAAATTTTTATTTCACAGGCTACCTTGCAATTTTGTGCAGTGAAACCTTTAATGGCACTTATTACATTGATTTTGCAGTCATTTGGAAAATATTCTGATGGTGATTGGAGGTAAAATGAAAAAGAACATGGAATTATTATATTGTCTTTTTTCTTCAGCAGATTTTAAATCTTTATTTTAATGACAACGATTTAAATTTTTTTTCTTTTTAATTTTTAGCCCTGACAGTGGCTATTTGTATATCACTATCGTTTATAATATTTCTGTAAGTTTGGCCTTGTATGGACTCTTTTTGTTTTACTTTGCAACAAAAGAACTACTCACTCCATTTGCTCCAGTTTTAAAATTCTCAACTGTAAAATCTGTTATCTTTCTCTCCTTTTGGCAAGGTAAGGAAAACCCCTATTTCCTATATTTCATTTAATAGTGCTAAAAATTGTAATAAACCACTTTTGCAGGGAATATTTTATTAAATGATGGAAAAATGATGGAAAAAAATTACTTTGCTGTTATTGCAAATCGTTAGTGTTTGTTAATATCTTACATTATTAGTTCACTATAAATAATAAATGATAATCTTCAAACAAAATTTTTAGGTATTGTATAAAATTCCTTCAGAATTTCAAAGCTCAATAATTCATGGACAGAGTTAGGTAAACAAAAGGGGAAGGGAGGGTTGTCATTGAACAGAGTGAATGCATGTATCCAAGATTTCATCAACCTCACAAGTGTTCCATTTTGTACCCCTGGTGACTTGACAAACGTCATTCCTGTAATCATGAGCAATATGCCACACTCGTCCATTTGTCTCAACATACAGATGTGATGGTGGCAACTCGCTCTCCTCCCACCCTCTTTCTTCTTCTTCTTCTTCTTCTCTCTCTCTCTCTCTCTCTCTCTCTCTCTCTCTCTCTCTCTCTCTCTCTATTTATTTATTTATATTTTTTTTACTTTCATTTTTAATAAATCGTAATTTAAAGGCCACTTCCGGTAATATAAATTTATTTTGAATTTTGTCACAAACTCCTTCAAGAGCATTGCTTATGACATCAGCTTAGCCAAACCAAGGCTGACAAGATTTACATCCAGGATTATGTTTATTCAGATGTTCCACTCTTCCTGATAGCAATGGTAACTTTGATATTACCAGCTATCCAATCAAAAGCTCTGGCAGCATTTAGCGGTATTGCACCAAACGCCACTTTGTATCCTCCTGCAGTCGAGGGATGTCTCTTCCCGGTGGCACCACACAATTTCAAAAGCGATCGCTTTTTCATGTTTGATTTAATGTCTTTTGGACCGCTCCTCATACATTTTTAATGCATGTTTAATACTGTTTAAGAGATGTAGCTAGAAATTGATGAGTGTTAGTTAATTTTCTAGAGAAAATCTATATACACGTATTTAACTTCTAAGGGTGATTCTTTCAACAGTTCGTTGGAGAAAAAACTGCATCTCTAAACTTCATTTTGGTCTTAAATGAAAAATCTTAGTCTGTAGATTTGTCAAAGTTAGTTTTTGTGTCCATAATTACTATTCATTAGCGGTTATTTACAATTAAAAATTGCTTTAAGCACATGCATAGTGATATGATAAAAACTATAGTGGCTAGAATAGATGGCTGTGGTAGAAGGTTGTTCCTTTAACTGGCATGGAAGAGTGCAATGTTATCTGCTTTTAAGCTGCTCTATTATTCTATTAGTTGCTCTGGCGATATTTTTATTTATTTATTTTTTAATTAAAGGGATGGAGATTAATAATAAGATGGACAGTTGTTTACTATCAAATTTTGGCAGGTTCCATCTAGTAGATTTTTTATATTACAACAAAAATAATTGCGATGTTATGAAATCCAGTGCTCTATTTTAAATCTTACTGATAACCTTACAGCCTGCCCTGTATAAATGCTATTAACTTGCAATCTGAGTAGTGGCTGTGTAACACTACCCTACCCATTTTCTGAGCATTGATATAAAATTCTATGTAGTGGTTTGGAGCAAATCAACCTTTCTGCTTTGCTCTGTCCCTTAATTCTTCAGCCAAAGGATTTCTTTTTTTAATATGCTTTTAACTTCATGTCAAAAGTTAACCACTTCATCTGTGCAACCGTGCAAGCATAAGGAAATAAGTACAGTTTCGCATAGGAGGAGGAACTAAGTTTTTTCATGTACAGTTCATTCCAAAAGCGTTTTCACTTGCTTGGCAGAGTTGATTCTAAGCGAAGTTGATTGGTTATAAAGTCTAATAGTTTGAACGAACATCATAGAAGTTTAAAGTGGATTTGGCCGTCCAGGGCGGAAATAGGGATCGGGTTTGACTGGTGTGGGTGAATTACAGTAATTTAACTGAAAAGATTAATCGCTGCTTTTTATTTCAGTAAGATCGGCTTTGCAGATGAAATATTTAACACACTTATTAAAAATAATGCAATAAATATTTAAGAATATCTCAAGAATGTTCGATGATCGGTTATCCTACATAAAATCTCAGATGTTTAAATTATTGATGAAAATAGGAACGAAAACTCCACAGGCTGAATTCAAATTGAGAACCTTTGAAGAGCCTAAGTTTCACAGTTCGAATCCAAGCTGTGGAATTTTCTTTCCTATTTTCATCAATAAATATTTAGTTTATTTATTTTTTCTGTATTTTGACCAATGATATATTTACTCATTACTTCTTAAATTCTGTAATATTTTGATACCAAAATTTTTCCAGCCACCATATATTATGCTTATGTTTTACAAGAAAACGAAAGCCATTACAATAAACCGTATTGTAAACAGCATATTGTATACTGCATAAATATACGCTTTCTTCATATATAAGATGCTGTATTGTTATACATTATTTTTTCCCGTTATAGATGAGAATACAATTTTTTTTTGCCAATACGTTATTTTGTAAACATAAACCCAGAAGATATTGTATTTCATTCCGAAAGATTGGTAGCTATTCCCTAAGAAATACCATAATAGGTTTATACATTATATATTACTTTGTTAAATGTGCAGCAAACTTAATTTTCTACTACTAATTATTTCAAGCAAAACAATGATTTAATTCGTGTATTCGCCATTATATTGCTGAGCGTGCGTTGCCAACTTATCGTTTACTTCCTCTTGTGGTTTTCACGTTATTATACAGCATTTCTACTAAAATAATAATATACATTGATATATTAATAATAAAGAAAAGCTTCCCTAATAAAGGCTCAAAATCAGATTCGAATTAAAACAGTTTGACGTCTCATTATGCGTACCTATCCCTGTTGCTAAGAAAAAATAAATGGCATCGTCCAACGTGATTCGAACCAGACTTCTTGCCTGGAGGGATTAATCTCATTCATTAATCTTAGGAGCCGAACATCATTCACCAAGTGAAAGCTCTTTTGGAATGAACTGTACATTGATACCATTCTGCACCACATCTCCAAACATTGGTTAATTAATATACCTGATAAATTTTGATGTTTGTGGGATTTTTTTGTTCCATCAAGAATCAGTCTGAGAATTGATTTTTGCAAAAAGAATTTTGAAAAAAAAAAAATCGTGATTTATGTAGTTTCACGAATCTGCTATTCAATTGGTACTGCATGAAATGTACAAGGTGGTTCACAGTTCAAGACTTGTATTTCATAAGATTATAGCTTTTGAACAAATTAAACTTAATTGAACAAAATAACCTGCAATAATCCAATTGATTCTTTAAATGTATTTGCCATGGTATCGTCCAACTTGTCATCTTCATGTCAATTCTAGCCTGCAGGCAAAGGAAGATATTTTCACAATGTTTTTCCTCACATGTTCACTCAAATAGCATTAAACTCCTGCAAAATGATTTATTTCGGTTGATTAAGTCTACAATAGGGTGCTATTAGACTTGGTTCTTGAGATGCCCTTAAAATCTCAGAGAAGTAAGATCCAGAGAGTGCCGGAGTCTTCGTAGATCGACACTTCCATTAGCGTTAAAAATGGATTAATTTGTGCTAACATCATCTTCGTTGATGGCAGGGTGTCCAAATTTTGCTAAATCATCAATACATCTCTTTTGGTTAATAAAAATAACCTTACACATTATACGAGACATTTCCTAAGGACAAAACTTCTACTATTAAGATGCAATAATGAAAAGATTCTGTATCATGAATTGTCATTAAAAATGCCATACAATCTTATCTTTTTTTTTATTATTATTACACTATCAAATGCAGGTTACTTTGTTCAAATAAGTTTATTATTTAGAAATTACAACAATTCTACAGTGTTAAAAGAATCTGTAATGGTAACTGTTGGATCATTTATCTTTTCTTTTATTTGTCTGCCTTCTGTAATAGTCATTGTATTTGTTCTGTTTAACTAGTTTATAAACATAACAGATGGTTGAGCTACCTTATTCAATTGTTTAATTGTTTAGATAATTTATCTATGGATATTTCTTTCCTTTTTTTATGTACCTGTGATGTTTATAGGGTTGAGCATATATACATGTGCTTGATGTACACAGTCTTGGCAAAAATCATGAGACACCACCAATTTAATGGAAACGCTTAGAAAAATGCATGTGCTGGCATCTGGTTGGTCTGCCCTTTGCTGCTATCTCAGCCTCTATTCTGTTGGGCATACTGTCTGCAAGGTTTTGACATTTCCACAGAAATTTTTTGCCATTCTGCCAAAAATGCCTTTGACAGATCAGTCACAGAATTAAGTAATTCCCTATCTAGGGAATATCACTAGTACATACCTGTTTTTATTAATCCAGGGTTCTCCCCAGGCCCTTTTAAAGGGGTGCACCGCCCAGGTGGTTCCAGTGACTGCCTGACTGAATGCACAAAAATTACACAATACTACATGTTTTATTTGTTTTTAATTTTTGTCCGCCTGGCTATTTTATTTTTCCGTCTGCCTGAGAAAATTTCCCAGGGAGAAGAGTGTAATCGATATCATTCTACTCGGGCTCTCAATCTTGCAGTTGACTATACACCCACCTAATTCTTTTGCCTTTAAAACTGACTGAATTTGTTGAAACATGGATTTAAAAAGATACTGAAAGCGTTTCTTAGAATGCGTACCACACAGACATGAACATCAATCAAATCATTATCATGTTCCTGGAACCATTCCATGATGATGCGGGTTTTGTGCACTGGTGTATTATCTTCTGAAGTACCCATCTGCTTGTGGATAACTGTCAACATGAACAGATCATTTGGTCTGCAGTGTTGCCTATGTATGCTCTGATATCTAGATATGATTCCAGGGGTTTCAGTGGACCCATCATACACTAGGTAAACATTCCCCACACCATGACACTGTCCCATTGGCTTGCAATGCTGTTGATAGACACGATGAGTCCATGTATTCATGTTATTTGCATCAAATTCTGTGTCTGCTATCAACATGATGCACCATGAACTTAACTCATCAGACCAAGCAAGTTCAGTCGTCAGTGGTCCATTGCTGGTATTGCTTTGCCAAGATGTGCTTTCCTGTTTGTCTACAATACCAACGGTACCCGTTCTGGCTGTGGCTGTTGTACTCTATCTGCAACAGTAGGTATCTGTTAGTATATTGAGATGATTATCTGAGCAGCAAGATTAAATTTAGATGCCAATTAGGACAAGTGGTCTATCTGTTGGCTTGCACCAGTCTAGCAGCCTTCGCTGAACTCTCATTAACAGGTGGTTTTCTTCACCGCTGACTCGACGTTTTTTTCGCAGTGAACCATTTGCAATACACCCTTAAGAATGTTATGAGAAAAGTTCAGGAGAACTGCCATATCGGAGACTGGTATTGTGCACTTACCGTATTTTCGTGAATATACCTCACAGGTTATACACTTTTTTACATCGCGGGAGGGGGATGCAGGGTTTCCAAAATATTTTTTACATGAATGACTTGAGACATGGAAAGCAAAAAGAAGTTGAACTATTCGGGATGATGAAAAGTCACCATGGGATAGGCCACCCACCACTTACTATTCATTGGATTCATCAATATTGACATATCTACTTCGATTACTAAAATAAAAGGGGGGGGGGCTCATTTTTGTATCCACCCTGTATAAAGGGGTGCTAGTTTGCTTTCATTTATCAGGTCCTTATTTTCTCTACTGAATCCATTGTTTGTTAATTTCTGTATTGAATATCGTACTCTTCCATTTCTTATGCTTTCTCTTGTTTTTATACTTCCAATACAATTTTTATGAAGTTTAATTCGGTTTAGTGTTTGAAATAATTAATTATATTTATTAATTTCCTGCTTTAAATACTATTATCCCAAAGTTTTTTGAGTCCTGTATATTGGATACTCGTGGGGTTTACAAGGGTGGGGGATTTCCAAATATTTTTTACATAAAATTGGAATCTCGCGGGTTATCCAAGGGTGCAGGGTATATTCGCGAAAATACGGTATAACCCTTTTCTATTATTGCTTTGATTTGTAGCCTAAACTGCTGACAAAGGTAGGTTAGCTGTATTTATGCTCTAAACAGGTCACGTGACCCCTAAGGTAGCAGGGGGTGGAGGGATATAAACCCTTAGCCCCACCCTTGGAAGTCACTTTTTTTCATTTGAAGACTAGACATTGTTACATCAAATAGCACAAGCATATTTTCAAATTAATTCTGCTTGTTGGTTTTCATCAGTCTGTGTTTGAAAGCTGTCATTGCCTAAAGTTTGCATGGCAATTTGAAATTAAAATGTTCATAATTTTGTTGCAGGTGTTCAAGATGGCACTAAAAAGAGCAAGAGTGAATTGAGTAATCCTGAACCCTTAAGAGGGGGGGAGGCAGTCGAGACATGACGGATAATTTCAACAGTTGCTGTCCAGAAAGCTAATTTCTCATAATGTTGCTGCTTGTCTCCAGTCCAAATTCAAAGAAAAAGAGGAGCTGCTACTGTTGATGAATCCACAATGATGGTCTTGATATTATTTGCTAAGAGCCCACAACACAGCAGTTAACCACATATACCAGAAAGTGGTTTCAGCTATTGGTTCATTTTACCAATCCTTCAAACCCAAAAATGGCAACTTTTTTTTTTGTATTGAATCAAAATTGAATTTTCTATTGAATCATCACTATTGTATGATCCAAATCCACACTGCATGGATGAATGCAAAGTAATTTCAGTTGTTAAAGTAACTTTGTTGTGTACGATATGGAGCACGTGATTGGTCTGAATTTTATTGAAAGCACCCTTAATTCTGAATGGTGCACCTTAATTTTGAAGGGTGCAGCTTAATACTGCTTTTCTTCTTTTTTACAACAAAATGCTTTGCTTAACTATAGGACAGTTATTAATTATTGGGCTTGATATCCATTTCCCACATCAATGGATTGGTCAATTGGATTGATCCTGAGATGAAATGGCCTCTGAAATCATCTGACCTTAATAACTTCGACTTCTTTATGTGCTTTGCTTGAAAGAACTTTCTACACAGAAAAAATTGATAATACGGAAAAAATGAAAGAAAAGATCATGTGTTGTGACAGTCTCACCCGATGTACTAGTGAGAATGTCTCATGGTTAGACTATGGTTCAGGACAGGTTAGCATTGCAATGAAGGAACCAGTACATTGCGAGATCATTGTATCAATGCTCAGGATCAATAAGGAAGAAGGGATAGGAAATAAGAAAAACTTATCTAAAGGCAGGAAAATTGCTTGCTATAGAATTATTTGGATATTGTTCATTTGACTTGTTGAAGGTGTGTAACTTGAATAGTGATGCTATGGGAATGGTATGATAGCCATAAGATTAGTTCCAAAAAGATGTATGCATGCTTTATTAAATAAATGTAGGAAAAAATCTGGAAAGTGATATAGTAAGTTTGGAAAATATGAAGAGTAAATAATTTTAATCATGTATATTTAGTATGTAGTGATATTAAAAAAAACAAAACAAAAACATTCTAGGAAGTATATTTCAGCCACACATGCATTTCTAGTTTCCTGTACATGTACTTTCATTGCAAGGTTAGGCTGTCCCAAACTACAGTAAATCCTCTACTATAATGCGATTCCACTTTTCCGGCCCAAAAAACTAGCAAAAAATGTTGTCATCTTGTATAATGAGGTTCCTATTTTTGACTCGTCGTGCAAAATAAAATATGCAAGAATATACAGAAAAACCTCTTGTACAATACGGTATTTAATTTTGAATAAACATGAGCAATTTAATTTTGGGTTCTTTTAATATTCATCTGTTAAATTAGTAAATGAAACGTGATCAGACAAAATGCAACTACACTTATGAACTTCCTTTTGAGAGGTCACTTTCATATTAGCTTTTGGCAAAGGGAAATTAAAAAAAGTGAATGTACTGTATAATGAACTGTACATTGTAAATACTGTAAAATTAATATATATGGTAATTTGTCTGAATTTCATCAGGACAGAATGTAATATCATTAAAGTAAAATAAACATGCAAACACCTTGTTAAACTGTGGATACTTACTGTGCAAAAGGAGGAGGTCCATCCACTTGTCCACAGTATGATACTGAAGATCACTTGGTGACTGAAATGTATACACATATGAAGAATAAATTTTTCTTGTGGACCTCTCTTCTTTTGCGTAATATCATTAGTTTGAGACAGTTTTATAGTTGCCATCTTTTTGAGAAGCTATTTTCATGTTAGCTTTTGACGATGAGAAATTTAAATAAAAAGTGAATTAATGCATTGTATTTGCTGTATAATGTATATTA
>JAHWFO010016894.1:2491178-2505432 GCA_023313115.1 Rhysida immarginata
CCCCCCCCCCCCCCCCCCCCCCCCCCTTGGCTGTCAGTCGTTGCAGGACTAATATTATCCTCTTGTCCTACAAATTTAGATGCTTTTTTAGGCCAAACTAATTCGCAAACTAATATTATCCTCTAATGTCCTAATCCGCTATAGTAGAGGATTTACTGTATAGGTTATTGAAGCTCTGCATGCAACAAGGAGTCAGCATTTCCAGTGCCATATAAATTTTCAGTGATAATAGCTTCCACAGCTGATATTTATGTGAAATCCGACAAGTGGAATGGGAAAATTCCTTGATTGGAAAAAAAATAGGCTTTTCATTAATCACATACTCCCAATATGGTAGATGGAGGCAAAGTTCTTCATCAACTATCCCAAAATGTAGAACTTAGGTTCATTTCAGTCCATAAGTCTGTCCCCCACTTTTATTTTTTGAACCGAAGCAGATATGTCAATTTTGATGAATCCAATGAATAGGAAGTTGTGGGTGGCCTATCCCATGGTCATCCCAAATATGCAAATTAGGACACATTCAAAATTTATCTCAAAAACCGTAAGGGATAGAGAAAAAAACCCAATTGCAAACTTGTTCAGCATAAAAAAACAAACAAAACAAAAAAAAAAATCATCCAAATCGGACCAACGGTTCCCCAAAAAATTAATTGCAAATGCTAATTGGCACTTACATTGCATTTGCATCTTCCTGTCACCCCTGTTGGGTTTTATCCACTAGCCCTTTAAATGCTGAAGCTTTTTGATGAAAGGGGAAGAAACTGCCAATCAGGTCTGAAAAATGGCAGAATACAGTAGAGAAGAAATGGTTGGTACGGTTTTATGTTTTGGATTTCCACATAATTACAAAGGTGCAGCCAGGGAATACCAAGTTAGATATCCCAATGCTAGAGTTCCCACTTCTAAGACAATTCGCCAGGTTGTTCAACGATTTCAGCAAACAGGAAGTGTCAGTCATCAGACCTGGCAAGGTAGACCAACAACTGTCACATCAGAGGACTCCAGCACAGCCATTTTAGCTGCTGTTTATGCTAATCCTCATTGTAGTACTCGATCAGTTGCTGAAGAAGCTGGCTGCAGTCATCAATCAGTATTAAGATTACTTCATATGCATGGATTCCAACCTTATCATGTCCACTGCCACCAAGGATTGAAGCCAACAGACTACGATTTTCGTCTTGAGTTCTGCAATTGTCTGCTAAATCGCATCGACGATGACCCAGGCTTTCTCAATTGGGTCTTGTGGTCAGACGAAGCCAGCTTCTCTTGAGATGGTCTGGTTAATAAACACAATCTCCATTATTGGGCAACAGAAAACCCTAGATGGTTACGAGAAGCTGTGCACCAGGTGAATTGGAGAGTGAATGTCTGGTGTGGAATCATCAATGGTGGATTGGTTGGTCCATTGTTCTACGAAGGGACGTTGACAGCTGCATGATACAGAGACATGATAATAAATGTTGTAGTGGCAGAATTTGCAGATGAGCTTCCTTTAGCATCACTTCGAAGGGTATGGTATCAACATGATGGGGCTCCAGCCCATTCAGCGGCAGCTACTTGTGATCATCTCGATGCAATGTTTCCAGGTCAGTGGATCGGCCGGGGTGGCCCAATTCATTGGCCTGCACGCTCACCAGATCTTTCTCCTAATGACTTCTTTTTGTGGGGTTACCTTAAGGACAATGTTTATGCCACTCAGCCAACTTCTATGCTGGATTTGCAACAGAGAATTCAGACTGCCTGCAAATCCATTACATCTGATATGGTAACAAGAGTGATGGCATCTTTGAAACTACGTGCTCAGTTGTGCATTGGTGCTGAAGGGCATCATGGGGAATATACCCTTTAGAGTGTTACCAACTTGATTCGCTTTGGTTTGGCCCAGTTGGCTTTTTTTTAGTTTGAGATGGTTATTTACTTTTTTTTAACTTTTTTTGGGAACCGTTGGTCCGATTTGGATGATTTTTTTTTTGTTTTGTTTGTTTTTTTATGCTGAACAAGTTTGCAATTGGGTTTTTTTCTCTATGCCTTATGGTTTTTGAGATAAATTTTGAATGTGTCTTAATTTGCATATTTGGGATGATGAAAACTGCACCATGGGATAGGCCACCCACAACTTCCTATTCATTGGATTCATCAAAATTGACATATCTGCTTCGGTTCAAAAAATAAGTGGGGGACAGACTTATGGACCACCCTGTATATATTTGGATGCTCAATTTTCCTGTTGATTCTGGAAATAATCGACTGTATAATACTCTGAAACTCTGTCACAAACTTCGCATGCTAACTCTCCATGGCCAAATAAGAAACAAATGTCTTATCAACGTGGGTCTGAAACTCTACCGTTAACGAGAAAAATGGTGTCCAAATGTGGGTGCCCTTGTGAGGTTGGCTGACGAGCAGGTCACTGAAATTGTTGATATTGGTCCCCAGTGCTTCCGTGAAGAAAGCTTAGAGGATTGAGTTCACTGTAAGCGCAAGTTAGAGGGAAGCTATGTTAATCAACACTAACACTCTTGAGGAACATCACATTTCTCCACGTGTGTACCACATGTTCAGATACACACCATTCATGTACTGTATTGATAAGTTGTTTTGTACTGTGAAACGTGAGCCTGAAAATGTAGGGTGATTACACATTTATTGAACTGGCAGATATGCATTTGGAACAATATCTGTAAAACAAATCTCACAGGGGCACCCACATTTGGATGCCATTTTTCTCGTTAACGGTAGAGTTTCAGACCCATGTTGATAGGGTATTTGTTTCTTATTTGGCCATGGAGAGTACGCATGCAAAGTTTGTGACAGGGTTTCAGATATACAATGGTTCCCTTTTTTTTAAAACAAAACTAGGATGACTTTTCTTAAGTGTATCTTAATTAGTATCATAAGCAAAGGAAACCTTCAGAAGCTCAAACAGTTAGCAATAACCATCTAAAGATCTACAGTTCATAGGGCCAAGGAGCGTTAGCATGGCCAAAGCCTTTCCTCTCAATTGACAGTCGTAACTTAGCTAATGGCAACTTACGCAAGTAATTCGCCACTATTGGCAAAGAAAATTAACCAAAGATAGAGACAGTGTAATACCAGAAACTGTTCATTGGCCAAATAAATTAGTTTTGTATGACACTGTTAATGTGTTACCCTAATAAGGTCCTTTAAGTTTTAACAAGCTCTTAACCAAGCTTTAAAATGACAACTTGCCAAAATGATCTGTGTCTTCACAAGTAGGAAAAAGTATACGAAAAGTTACTCACCAAACGAGGCTAATTGTTCTATCCTACCTCGTATGACTATTAAACATGCTTCTCTCTTGGCTTCTCCCGAAGGGACAATTTATGATCGTCCTTACTTGACGGGTTTTTGCTTCCACTCGAGCAAACACTGGTAGTTAGGCTTGGTGTCCTTCTCCACTAGAGAAGGGGCTCCAAAGACTTGCCAAAGCCTTTCCTCTCAATTATGATGATGAATAAGCTTGCCAAAGTTTTTTTTCCAATGTTGTCACCCACAGGCTTGCCAAGGCCTTTTCTGCTTTTGGTCGCTGTTAGGCTCAATTGAAGCTTATTCAGAGACAATCTAAAGTGCTCTATACTTTCGCAAGTACGTAATTTGTCACCCTGTCCAATAGGGACAATAGTATTAATAGCTGTTGTAATTTTTGTTTGCAATTTATTGCTGAATTGTTCTCTCTAGAGGTAACAAGATAACCCTAGGTGAACACCAGGCACCTTGTAAGCTTAAGGGCCAGAATTCAGACATCTTCCTCTAGGCACCTAGAGCTTGGGCTGCTAGCTCAACAGTCCAAACTGCCACTAGAACCAATGCAAAATAGCTTAATTATGGTTCTTAAAATGTAATGGCATCACCCTTCCAATATTTCTCATGAAAAGGCATACCAAAACCAGCAAAATCAATAAACAGCTTAAGCTAGGTTTTTTAAAACTGCTTTCCATCTAGTTGGCATGGACAACAGTAAGAGTAAAAGCAAGCTCAGAAAAAAACAAACAGCATGCAACATTGTTGAGTGAAATTAAGCAAGTGACCATTATTGCTTAAAACAACAATGTGCTGAGAACTTAAAAATAATTCTTAAGATTAAATAAATAAATCAAATATGTAGACAAAATAAGAAATATATAAAAAAAAAACAAGAACAACACTGACAGAACGTCACACAGTATATGCGAGGTGACACATATTCAGTCTTGCGTAGTACAAGAAACATATAACATCTTCATTATGTGAAATATGTGAAGCATTAATTAGTGGAAATTTCACCTATTTAACTCTAACATAAATTTTATACCAAACTGCTTAAGCCGAACAAAAATTGCTTAAATTTCCGAATATAACACTTACATTTTTATTAAATTTGTCATTATTTTTCAGTTTTGACTCTAGCACGACTGAATTTAACACAATGAAAATTTGATTTCCTTGGGTTCAGTGAAGAAATCGCTGCAGCTAATAAGCTATTTGAGGAAATATGAATTGGAACTCTACAGTACTGAACATAGATACATATATAATACATACAGTGCATGTTTCGATTAGCCTCATTTTTGTTCAAACACTTAATTCTAATCCCTGATAAGTCGAAATTTTAATCTGGTTTTCTGATGATTTGAGTTAATAGGGTTAACTTGTATAACCCAAGTTCTGTTCTACTTCCCCTCACAGAAGAAATACAAAAATCGAATTTGACACCATTAAAACTCGGGCACAGTTCAACGGTTTCAATGAGAAAATCATTGATAAATTAACCAAGAAAATTAAGAAAAATCTAGAAGTGAAACAATCACCACATTCAAGAAAGAGTAAAAAAAGAATGGCAGAGAGTTCTGGTCTTCTTGTTCAATCCAAAACTGAATTGTGAATTTTAAAAAACTGATATTTTTAACTTGCAAAATAGCCTTCAATAGAGGTAATACTTTACAGATAAAATTAAACAAGGTGAAAGATGCAATTCCCAACGAAAACTGTTTGGGCATTTAGAAATTTGAACATGCCACGTGCAGCAAAAAACTCATGAAAGAATCATATCTCGTACATTAAGAATGCAAGATCATTTCCTCAAAGAAGGACATGCTTTCTTTCAAAATAGTACACTCTTGCGAAGATAATAAGTTATCGTTCATGGAGCCTGTTGAAATAGAAGTAAACTACCAATTAGCTATTGAATAGTGATGACTGTTCTATCCTGTAGCTGACTAGATGCCATTAGTCATGTATATTGTAAATAATATTTGATGTAACTCTGATAGATGTTGATTGGCCATACTTCTCTATCTCCCCCCCCCCCCCTCCCCATTCGCCAATGAAGTTGGCATAGCTTTGACAAAATGATGTACATAAGGGCCAAATTAAAAATTTCTCTTCTGGAATGGTGGTCTTGTTTGTCGAATTTGACTTTATATGTTATCACTTTGTTGCTGTTTCCACAAAGGACCAAGTGCAGAATTATCCATTGTCTTTCTGGGATTTTCAAAGTCCGAAATATGACAGTTAAGACGGGCACAGTAGAAGGGTGCATATCAGCAGATAGAGAAACTCCAAGGGAATTTGTGATTTTCTGGATTTTCTGTTGATTTTACATTTTTCATACTTCTTTAAGTTGAACTTTGATTCTTCTGAAGATCCATCTAGGATGTACTGCTTCCCTTTTATTGATTGCTATCACTTTTTAGTATGAACCTAATGTATGGTTTTCTTTTATATCAGGTTCCATATTGTGCATATGAACTTGGATTTCTGACAGAAAGGGAGGTCCAAAATGAGGGAACTTCTAATCCACAAGGAGAAATGAAATACCGGATACATATTTTGGCTACCAAGTAGCCATCTTCAGCGGTGAGAGACGAAAGTAAAAAAAGAAACTAAAGCTTTAATGCTAGAGAATATACTAGACTCTGGAGGGGGGGGGGGCAAATTGCCAAGAATATCTTCCATTATCATCATTTATTTATTTATTTATTTTGGTCTTTACCTTTATACTCCAGGTTTAAGAGCCATGTTCCCCTTGTGGCCTCTTTAACCAGACTTTGCCGTATTTTTATCATTTAAATTTTGTTTTAGTTTACTTTCCTTCCTCATATTGACAAGGTATTTCCTCTTATTTTATTGGCCCATTGTTTTAACCATGTCCAATAGTCATTAGTTTCCTTTCCGTTTATCCAATGGGAGGTATTCTTGGCAATTTGCACCCCCTCACCCCACCTCCTTGTCTATATATTCTGTAGCATTAAGGCTTTAGTTTCTTTTTTTGCTTTGGTCCCTCACTGCTGAAGATGGCACTTGGTAGCCGAAATACGTATCCGGTATTTCATTTCTCCTTGTGGATTAGAGGTTCCCACATTTTGTTTCATTCCACAATTTCTGCTTAATTTTTATTTATAAAGGAGGTGTTTATATTTGCTCATAAATATTGAAATACTGTTGCTAAAATATATATCTTTCAGTAGTGCCATTTTTGCCTGACGGCTTTCACTGTAACTGCTATTTCTGATGTTTCGAATTAGTTCTAGTTAAAAAAATAGTTAAAAAAAATTCTGCTTATTCAGATGTACATACAGTAATTATCTCCTTTTGAATGCTATATATTGAAATGCTTCAGATCATGGATAGATGCATGATATCATTTAGGATCTGTCTCTCATCCCAGAAAAATGCAGCAAATTAATTACTGTATATGTTGCATAATGCACTCTAATGTACCAGTATATTCAGTGTTGTATGGTAGTTGAAGTTCGTCAGGCCACCACAATCGTTGTACCACCATGGTACCACCATCGTGTACCACCATCGTTGTAGCGCCAATGTTAGCCTCTTGTATAACACAATCCTACAAATTTAAATTTAGGTACTTTTTAGATCGAAATTTTTAACATTATAGTAGAATACTTGCGGTAATGTGTCTTGATGTTAACAATGACATTTTGCCATATCTCATGGAAATTAAAGAATGCTGCACTGTTCTGAATGTGGATGTGAGTTGAATATGGCCACCGGTACTGTCCACAAAGGATAGTATTGCTTTCCATGAGATATTCGTGAAACAAAGGTGAATATCATAGATGAAGAATATAGTGTGTCTGCACAGCTTCCAAGAATAGTATCCCTTATTATTTGGGTTCTCACACTGTCTTCCCACCTTCAGAATGATAATTCTCTTCAATAATTATAGTCACAAGCAACTTCACTGTTGTTCAGGCTCTTTTGCAAGATGCCAGATTACAACTTAGAAAGGTTTGGTGATTTCTGTGACAACACAGTTGGTTGCATCATCCACTGTTACATTTGCAGATTTTAATCTCATGACTTGTGGCACAATATTTGTCCATGCAAATATCAGAATATATTTAATTCTTGGGTATGGATTTATAATATTTACTTCAGTTTTTTATTGGCCAATTTTTTATTTCTCATTTGTATTTAATAATTTTTATTTTTTTTATTTTTTTTTTATTTTTTAGGCGTTTTGTTGGCTATTTTAGAAAAAGTAGGTATTATAAAAGGCGATGAAATGGCCAGTGCTGGAACTGTATCAGCTGGTTATCAGAACTTCCTTATCTGCGTTGAGATGTTTTTTGCTGCAATTGTGTTGCGCTATGCGTTTCCTTATCAAGTTTACATGCAAGGATGTATAACCGACTCTCAAGGAAGATCGGTTACTATGCAGAGCATCTCAAGCAGTCTTAAGGTATTGGATTTATTTTTCCTTGTTTTTATTTTTCTTAATACGAATAATGAATTTGCTTTGTTTATTACACGAGGATTATATGAGCTTATTTAAGTAGACTTTTATTATACGGTTTAAATTATTTTCCATAAATAACCAAGTAAATGTTAAATTTTGTTTGCAAATTAAATAAAATTGTGCAAAAGCTGGAAAATAATATGTGAATATATGATACACAGCATATCCCATGGAAGAAAGAGGAGATGGAATGTCAACTCTATTTCAATGCTAAAAAAAAAAAATCTGTATCTTATGCCATCTGCTTGTCAGACTGTAAACATTGCATATCCCATGAACCTATTTGAAATGAGTTGTGCACATGTTGCACAATGTACTAAGTTAGATTCAGATTCTTCTTCTTTTTTTTTTTTTTTTTGCCCTGACTCATGAATTCTGAGATGGTGGACCTCATTCCCCCTCCTCACTTTTTCACCAAGTATTTTTTCAAACTACAAAACACTTAAACACTCTTATTTGCATTTACTTCTTTGCAGAGTTCTGCTCATTATATGTATTTTTCAGTAATTACCAGTTTTTGAAAATGAAAATTTCAAGAAAAATTTAAACCAGATTAAATACATTAACGTTTTTCCAGAATAATCAGAAGTTTGCATTTAAGATTTATGGGGGGAATCTTTCACTAATCTGGTAAGATTTCAAATTTTGGAGGAAGTAACCAGCTTGTGGAGAGCTGTCTTAGAGTAACTCTTAAGTTAGTTTTCTTAACTGTGCTGAGCTATTTGAAGTTAATTTTGAACTCTCTGGGAGAATTAACACCGCTTGAAATATAAAACAGCATAACATTAAAACTTTTGACATTTTATCGGTAATATAATATAGAAACCCTCTTTTAAATTATGTTTGATATTAGGCACATGCAGCTCTTGAGAATTTAATAAAATAATATACTGCTCTCCTAACTAAGAGCATTGCTACTCGACGAAATAGCGACAGATATCTGATATAAAAGATTATTTTATGCAGTTAGATATCTTAAATTGCTAGTATATTTCAACCTTTACATCTATTTTATAGTGGTAGGCAGACATATTTATCGGAATATAAATAAAAAATGATATTTAGACTTAGAGCATTGCAGTCTCAGAAAGCGTATTTCTGTATTTCGCGAGTTTGAACTGGCTTTGAAGCATCCATAACACAATACTGCATTCCAGGACTGGTGAAAAAACGATTCAATAATAACTGAAGATAAGCTGGTCTTGATGTCATAATTGTTTTTAAAGGGAAATTGAAGTTATTATAATTTTATCAATAAACACTGGACCCCATTTGAAAAAAAGTGGTAAAGTGTTTTGCCACTTTTTTGTTCAAAACCTTTTGAGTAAAAATGGCAAAAAGAAAAAAAAAATGTGGTACTTTTGCACTGCTTCCTGCCTTCAGCCGCTTTCATACCCTCTGACCAGAGAAATCAGATCACTGCTCGTTGTTTCTCCTTGATGCAAATTGCTAGTAGAGCAAACATGTTTACACTGTAATAGCTGGAAAGCAGATGATGCGATCTGGATCAAATTTCACACATGTAAACGCAGTCCTACCAACTCTAAACACATCTGTGCAGAAGGCAGTAAGACAACCTTGAATGGAAAAAGTGTAGATGATTTTTGACTTGTCCTTGTGTTCTGATCTTTTGATAAGGCAGTATCATGTTTTAAATGGGAACAAGTATAGAGTTCTCAATTATGTGATCCAAAATGCTTCTGGGGCCCTATTCTCGAAATTTTCGTGTTAACAACTCACATGAGTTGGGAGGGTCACATTGTACAAACACGAATGATCAGACAAAATTGTATTCTTGAAAATCAACTCCCATGTTTTTCGTTCTCCCCATGTGAGTTGTCAACTCAGGTGAGTAGAGCTTGTGAGATAGCTACACACACAAAAAAAAAAGAAAAAGAAAAAAGCATGGCTGAAGTATTCTCTATTCTGCATTCAATCGGAGCATTGGAAACAGCGAAAAGGCGTTGTTTGAGGAGGCAACGAGTTTTACGAACGTGGATTGATGCTTTCGACTGTCATGAGTAACATTTTCATCACTTATTTCGACTATCAAAGGATTTCGGCAAAAAATTTGATTGACAACCTTCGACTGATTTTAGGGGATCAAACTCGAAGATCAGCATTAAGCCTACAAAACAGAGCGATAGAAAATATACACTAACGGCACAATCCCGCGATGACTAATCACGCGACCAAGGTAAATGACATCTTTATTAATTTAGCCTTTTACTCGTAACCAAATAAAAAAGGGTTTATATATCAGCTGGTTAGAGGGGGGGGGGGTCTTCAAAACATCATTTCACTTACCTTGATCGCACGATTGTGCATATAGTGCATATTAAGCCTTTTTTTCCATTCTGTTTGATTTCTTTGTTCCGACGCAAGAATTCAATTTCATTCCATAGTTCTTCGTAAACTCGTTATCAAATTTTCCTTTATACATTCTTGTATTATTTATGAAAAAAAATTCTTTTTGCTCATCTGTGATTCTCTACTTTGCCTCCATACCATAGCCTAATGAAAATTTTCAAGGCTTTCATTAGGCTATGCTCCATACTGAGCGATCGTTTGGGAACAGTTTCCGCTTATTTGATTGGTTCTTGATGAATAGTCTCGATTCCAGACGCTTAGAAATGTCGAAACTCGTGTGAGTTTGACGTGCGTACTCACCAGTCGTGTTCGTTTTGTAGTTTGAACTGCAGAATAGCAATAGTGTGAGTTGAAATCTCACAAGTGAGATATTGTATGTGAGATGGATTGCAACACGAAAATTTCGAGAATAGGGCCCCTGATGTGACCCATCCAGACTTAATATTTTATTGTAGTAGAAATACAATAGAACATATATAAAACTTAAGTCAAATAAATAAATACTGAAACCATTTTAAATAGATTTATAGCCTAGGCTGAATTCTGTATATGGTTTAGTGGTCCTTAAGTATGGTGGCTGTGGCTTAAAGAATGGCATTAAAGGAAAATTCCATTTAATAAAAGGATGTGTATATAGTGGTATTGCATCAGGTTAATAAGTTGTTATACTCATAAGGTATACTTAAAGCCTTCATTTTGCTTTCAGGAAACTATGAATCCCAAAGACATCATGAACGATGCGATCCATAATTTCCACCCTCAATATCAACAGTACACTCAGTACACAGGCCGTGGAATTCCTTCGGGAGCGCCTGCTGGATCAGGCTATGACGACGAAGCCGAGCGTGGGCGCACTCAACGCAAGGCCAGCGTTCCTCAACATCGCCAGATTAGTACCATCAGTCAAGCTTATAATGAAAAGTCCATGTTGCTTAGCTCCGATGATGAATTTCAGTAAAAGATAAAAAATAAATAAATAAATAAATGCAGAGAGAAAAAATTGATACCAAAAAATTATAGTGGAGATTATAAATAATTCAAAAGAAAATGAAAATTTAAGATGTGCTCTAAAAGAATTTGGCCTAATTATTGTAAAAATTTAAATTGTTGGCATTAGTGTCTAATATTCACAGGTTTGAAAATGACACTAGTGAATACATCGGGTCTGTCTAAACCAACTGAAAGATTTATGTACATACTTATAAACAATTTTAACTATTTAAGTATTGCACTAGCAGCAGATATAGTGCTGGTTAAGATGATATTTTTCTGGTGCAAAAATTAACGTATCTTGAGGAAGACTTCCACTTGTGTAAGTACAATCTAGTTTTTGCCAAATCGACAATGTTATTTGGAAAAAAAAAGATTTAAAAAGTAATGAGTCACATCTGCTTTGTATATGTACACGAAACCAGTGATTGTTTGTACATCTGACTTTTATTTAAACAACAACAACAACAAAAAAATAAAAATCCATACTTATTTATATTAAGTGGGAAAAAAGTGAACTGTAAATTTTAACAGCTACCCCTCTCCACAAAAGAAAATTTAAAAAAAAAAAGTTTCAGTGCAGCTATAAGAAAAGTCATGTTATCTGTTAATTAAGGTAAAAATGTTAGAATTAAGTTTGTTTTTGTTTTTTTGTTTTTCCTTAGGTCACATTTTTAAAAATTTTATTATTTATTTTTGTTTTTTAATATTTATATTACCTAGTGAAGTTGAAATGAACGATAAGGGTTAGTGAGAATATAAAACTTATTTATTTTCTAACAGTGAACAAGGTAATATAAAAATTTTGTAAATTTGAATTTAATGTGGTTTTTTTTTTGTTTTTTTAATGTCCCTTCTTAGTTCTTTTGCACACTAATATGCAAGATGCTGTGTGAAGAACTACTGCTGTCAATAAAGGATCTCATAATGGGGGTGGGGGGAAATAGATGACAGTTGCAAGGTGATATTCCCTTGTATATTTTTCTTTGTTGTTTTTTACCTTTATTTTAATGTGCTACTACAGAGAGAGTGATTGAAAATTTTCTTACAAGCAATTCCACTATTGTTCAGGTGAAAAGCAATGATTAGTTTTTAAGGGATTAAACAAAAAAGAAAAAGACCATTAAATACGAATTATAAAAAATCAAGCTAACTTTTTGTTAAACAAATCCTGTCGATTTTTTTTTTATACTTTTTTTATGTCTGTCGTTTTGTATATTGTTTTGGAGTTATTTTTTTAATAAGTCTAATGCAATATTATGTTGATTTGTAAGAAATACCTTTCTTGCAAATCTGAACTGTTCGTAAATGAGTTTATTGTTTATGTAAATAGATAAATATATATTTTTTAAAACGTACATTAGGAAATGTCTCAATCCATTTGTCGAATAAGACCATCACACTCTTAACAGTTGGATAACCAATTTTTGTTGCACTTGTTCATAAGAAGCTAGTTTCACTACCATCTACGTTAACTTAATTCTGTTTTCTTTAATGTTTCCATATAGCATCAGTTTCGTCTGCTGCAAGACTTAGTATTTTTTTATTTTTATTTCGTAATCATTAAAGAGTTTAATAGTATTATTTTTTTAATCACTCCTAAACAGTCCATTGTGTTAATTCTTTTTTTAAACCTTTGATCGATAGAGAGCATCATGAAATAACCTGTGATACCTTCATCAGCAGTTGAACGAAGTTACAAGAATTACCACTTTCATTTACTGATTCATTAATTCTTCTTTATTGCCAATTAGAAAGAAAAGTCAATTTTACAAATATGGGCTATATATATTGTTACAAGTGTGTTTACGTATTTCCCTCATATGTTGTTTGTGCATAACCACTGCAGTGTCCAGTTATATTTTGTAAGACTTTTATTCCTATTTATTTAAATATTTTATAGTAATTTTTACTTGATTTACTTTTATTCCATTGCTTTTATAATTTTTTTTCTGTAATAATTTAAAGATTAATTTTTATATTTCCTTTTGCCTTTATATTGGTAGAAAATGTTGAAATAATTTCCATGACAGTCTTATGTTTGAAGCTGGGTTTAATTCTATCGTAGCTTCATCAATTGATAATTTCCTCAAATTTTTTTCCCACATAGAATAGGCAAATTCAAAACCAATTTTCAGAACAAAAATCCTTTTGTTTTATTTTTTTTCCTTGTACTATAAAAATATTAAATGGAATTGAGATTTTAGCTGTAGATTATATAAAAAGAGCAATTATATGTTCTCATATCATTGTGTAGATTATACAAAAGCCACTACTTAAGTGCAAACAACCAAAATCTGTCGTATATTGTAAATAGTTTAATGGATTTACTTGTTTGACCAACAAATGTGTTTATGCAACTGTCCCTGTAATGTTTGACTGTACTGAAAAATATTTCTCTGGATCTTTATGGAAATAAAAACAGGTAATGTTTCAACCATTGCCCACCGATTATTTTTTTGAATTCTGTGTACATTATCTTTTCTCATGATACTTAACTCTTCATATTTTGAACCACTTCTGTGGTATATATCTTATTGTTGAAGAGGCTGTGTACAGTTTAATATCCTTTAAGTTTTTCAGCTTTTCCATTCATGTAAAATGGAAACAGAAAAGTTTGTTTCATTTCCAAGTTTTTCCAATATTCATAACAAAAGTTTACGGTATGGTTACAAATGCTTTGATGTGAAATCCATTTCTGGTAAAGTCGTCGTCTTGGGAGGGGAAGGCGAATGAACCTGGTCATTAGATTAACTGCTCGCCATCCTCTTTCTGTACTGGAAGTTTATTAAACCATCACATGCAAATGATAATAGTACAAATGAGTAACCAAAAATCAAATTACCTCTTAGTCCACATTAAACTAAAGCACATTATTGAATTTTGTCACCAATATTTCAAAAATGTTGGTGATAAAATTCTCAATGCTTGGAACATTGAAAAATTAAAATTAAAACTTTGCTACAAATTTGTTGGCTATTGCGGAAGCCAGACTATTTTGGAGGATATACTGAGGAAAATAACTTCAATAAGGAACTTGTCCAAGAAATCTTACGTTAGACAAAGGTTTTTCACATGTAATGCGTTCAGGGCTGTAGTCAGGACGTTAACTTGGGGGGGGGGGGGGGG